>LBNU01004544.1:86143-111698 GCA_014162995.1 Artemisia annua | reverse complement strand
CAGATGATTCTAGATGAAATTTAACAATTATTGGTGTAAGAATGATGAATTTTGGTAAAGAAATGATGGTGAAATGATGGTGGTCGGAAAAAGTTTGTTATGATAGTTGATGGTGGTTTACGGTGATCGGAAAAGTTAGTTATGGTGGTTGTGACGGTTACAACAGATCAAGAACTCATCACTGAGCTCTGATACCATGTTGACAGTAATGAGTTTGAGAGAATACACATTTCACACACAAACACATAAGGGAAATGATTCTCATTAAGTATCAAAATGAATTGTACAGACTATTTATACAGAGAAAGAAGGAAGAACAGAGAATTTACAAAAGAAACCCTGAACTATACAAATGTTACAATTATGACCTTATAACTTTTAACCAACTCCTCTTTTACATGACCAATCACAGCCCTTCAATTTCACAAAAATTCAAAATTGTTTTCCCTCCTATTTACTCATATACCATAACATATACTTTTCTTCTCAAAACTACATAACTTAAAACCACCATCCATTATCAAAGACCATTTGAAATTGAAAGCTATTTGCGCGGGTACAAGGCTAGTTAGCTTTACTATAACTTAAAAAGTAAATTGCAAAAAGCATCCTTGTGGTATGCCCAAATCGCAAGCGCAGTCCCTACATTTTCGAAAGTGTTGGTGCCGTCCCTAGGAAACCATTTGTGCGGATATCGTCCCTGTCGCAAAGTGAAATGACTATATTGCCCCAAAGTTAACAATAGTCTCATTGAAGACAACGGCCTTTTAGTCATAATTTCCCTTTGGGGCAGGCCTCATATCCGCACCAAATGTTTCCCAAAGGACGGTGCCTAAGTGCGTGCACTTTCGAAAAGGTAGGGACTGCGCCCTGCGATTTGGGCATACCATAGGGACGGTTTTTGAAATTTACTCTAACTTAAATATGGAAAATAATCACAAAAACTCTAAAAGTGGCCAACCCGACCTCTAAAAGTGAGTGCTTTATCTGGTTTGAGTCTGTGTTAAGGTGGGCCTCGTAGAATTAGTCGGCCAAAAAATCGAAAATTATGATTAAAAAAAAAGTTATATAGAAAATTATAAGACAAAGAAAATGAACATATGAAATATAAGCATAGCCAAACAAACTCATACGCCGAAAAATAAGCTTAAACAAACACCCCAAAAGTTGCATACATTTCCTAACACTTAATAAACAGTTAAACTATACATAGAGATATAAATAAATATATAAAGTATGAAGATAAAATAGGAGCTTACGTTGCGTAACTAGTGATGAGTAGAAATGTTAGAATAAGCATGAAAATGTGACTGTGTGCCATTGCAAATGAGAATTCTAGGGTTTGGAAATCAGTAGTACGGAGTTGCCTTCATTTGGTTGAAATGGAGTTCATGCGTAGTGTGTGTGGGTGATATCAGCTATTTGGTTGGCCGTTTTTTCAAATATTAAAAACTTTCTTAATTATTTAGATTTACTGTATTATTACAATGTTATTTTTTAGATTTTAAAAACTTTCGGGTGGTTTTTGACTTAAAAATGACCTCGAAAATATATAAATTATCTAAATGCTAGACAATTACGGTACATAGCGGCTACGGTTTATAGCAGTATGTGGATTTTTTATATGTATATATGGGTGTAAGTAAATTAGATTTTTTTTAAACATTTGAATATTTAATATATTTGATTGACTTCTATAACTAATGAACTTTTAGTTTTATTTTTAGATTTGCTAACAACCACCCTATGGGTGTTGTTTAAGCATTCCGTATATATTAAATACACATTTAATAACTCATATATATTCCATAATTATGCATTTCTAATCATTTTAAATATGGTATATAATGTTAAATATGGAATGTTTGGAGATCATTAAGTGCAAATTATCTAAACATGGAATGCTTAAACAACACACCCATAGGGTTGTTGTTAGGAAATCCCTTATTTTTATTTTATAAGAAAGCTAATGGTGACTTATTTTACTTTTACAAAGCGTTTTGGTCATTATAACAATGAAAATTTTCAAATGTACCAATTTATTAGGTGAATTTTGAAAAACTTATGTAATGTAAAAAACTTTCATAAAGTGTTTTAATCTGCACATTTTGATGACGTGTCATACCTGAGAGTCTAACACATGACATCATTTCTAACGTGAAACGTTATCAAAATGTGCAGATTGAAACACTTTATGAAAGTTCATTACATTTACACAAGTTTTTAAGAGTTTACATACCAAAACGAGACAATGAAAAATGTTTGTTGCTATTCTATAACCAAAACCTCTTTACTGACATGATACATGAAAATGTTTTCGGTGGTTTAACCCAGCTCTTTCCATATTTTTAACTCACCCAAAAAGACTTTCTATTTTGACACTACGTAGTAAAATCAGTTTTTCATGTGATTCACCAATTTTAGGCCTGATCTACTCACTACTTGACACATATGATATACGTTTTGATTCTCAATAAAATAAGGAAAGGTACTTTATTGAAATATGAAGTCTAATCTCAATCTGAGAATATTTTGTTGCTTTTGATCTTGATTTTGAAGTGCTTGTGGAATGCAAAAGATGGTGAGCAAAGTTGATATAGATTCAATCCCAACATACCAAACAACATTTTTTAAATACCAACACCAAACCCATTCCAATAGTGATTCATAACAGCAAACCAAACACACCCTCAATATTTAAGTACACCATCTTGACACTTCGTAGTAAAACTGAATAAAGCCTCATATATGGTAACAATTTTGTTTTCTGCTCTTCATTTACATTAACAATAAGGGGAAACAGGTTATCAAAAAACTTTTGGGTCTAAGACAATTTCAAAAACCTTAAAGCACTTCTGTTGTGAATCTGATATTTTCATTTCTAAAAGATATAAGCCTCAAATGTTCAATTTGTTGAACCAGAAAATTACATACAAGGATTAACCAACTAACTAATCAGTGGTCTCGTCCTCTCCTTTCATATTCATGCTCAACACCTGACAAGATTTTTCATGATCTGGACACTCATTGTCAATCTCTGGATCTAAAGACTTGATATATTGGCATGGTTGCACTGCTTCTTGCATTGGGCTGAACGGTGCATCAAACTGAGATGATCCCATAGGCTGAGTCCTCATCTGCACAGACCGCAACAATGCAGCTCTTCTTAAGTCAGCCGAGTGGCATATATCACTAGGTGATGATGGGAACCGTCCCTCTGTGTCAGACCCTCGTTGGCGTGCCTGTGCAGGTGTCACAGCTGGTGCACCAGGGTAGGGTCCAGGTGAGAATGTGCTTGCATGTCTTTGGAACCTGTATGGAGAAACCGGGCTAGTCGGTTGGCTATCGGTTTGAGATGGGGACGGTGAGCACGCATTGCTCTCGTAGTATCTACATTCATCCAAGTCTTCTGACATTGGTGAATACTGCAGAGGTAGTTCATCCCTGAAATCAAAATCAAAATTCAACGTTTATGGATCTTTCAATAATCTAACAAACCAATACAACTTGCGAGACAAGAACACAAATAATAAACAAAAACTGAGTATGTGAATCAGACAAGATAACCTATATATCCTCAATTAGTCGGTTACTATTTGACAGAACTTGTGACTATATGATTGTTTTGTGATTTACCACTCTCCACAATAGATAAAGGCAAATATATAGGCAGGGATCTGTGCACATTTAAAATTAGCGTAATAATAATTCTCACTTCTATAGGCAGGGATCTGATGCACATTTTAGTATAAGCGTATATTCTTACTTCTATAGGCAGGGATCTGATTAACGGCTAAGAAAGAACATAATACTATTTGGACAGTACAATTCTACACTCGTATATAAGCGTAACAACAATTCTCACTTCTATAGGCAGGGATCTGATGCACATTTAAGAACGAACATAATACTATTTGGACGGTGTAATTCTACAACCGTATATAACTGTAACAATAATTCTTACATCTATAGGCAGGGATCTAATGCACATTTAAGAAAGATCATAATACTATTTGGACGCTGTAATTCTACAATCGTATATAACTGTAACAATAATTCTTACTTCCATAGGCAGGGTTCTAATGCACATTCAAGAAATAAACGCAATACAATTTCAACAGTATAATTCTATACTGCAAAAAATCTAACATAAACTGATTTCGCTTGTATCCTCTACAATTAATTCAATAATTCTATTTCAATATGTAAACCTTGAAGCAAAACACAAACTAACTGCAATAACATCTCAGCGTATAAACACACATGGAAAACTCATCACAATTTTCACAGCTCAGCAAGAACAGACCATCACCAAAACTAGCAAGAATTAACTGAATTTGAAGTCTTAACATATTAACACACAGGGAACATTTGATCAAGTTTACCATTTTTATTTGCAGGCTTCCAACAATATAAGCTATGCATGGTCAACTATAGAAGATCCTAAGACTGGTAAGAGAATGTGTTTGTTACCTTAGATAAAACATGCTATCAGACCTTGCGGGAGAATCCATGAGGTTTTCTGGAAGGGGGTCCCCAACTGACAGCCCATTCAAGCTGGAAGCCATTATCTACAACAATGTTCGCATGTATCAGTTACTCTGAATTAGCATACATATTACTTTGCTCGTTCTGTTTGTTAATCACAATCAGACGACCACTTTGAATCAACAACAAAAGTTCCAAATAATTATTTAAGTGTGTAATGACCAATCAAATTTATTACTTGTAATTTAACATGTACATTTAAAGCTTTTTTCAAGTTATACCAAACCATCATGAGTTTTGGAAAATCAGGCTTCAATTCTCCAAACAAGGAAGTAACGAACCACTAGGGGGAAGAGAGAATGGGCAGTTTTGAATTGACTATTTCAACTCAAATCAAATAAGTAATTAACTAAGGAATAGTTAGGTAAGTATACATCTGTTTGTTATAAACTTCTGTAACGCTTCTCAAAATCTGTTAATATTAACCATAGAATATCGGAAAAGTAAGAATCATAATTAACAATCATCCAATAGTGGAAACAAATCATTGTGATTTCACTTTAAACACATATCCAAACACCCTAAAGAATCCGCATAATAAAATCGATAAATCAACCACCTTGCCTCGTTAAATACAAAAAACCAAAAAATGTTTTTTTACCAAAAACAGCACAAATAATCAAATACTTGTCAAAACAGACAGCGTAACAGCCAAATTATTTTTTTACCGTTTTCACCTAAACAACTAAAAATATCAACAATCATAAACATAACCATATCAGTTTTTCTTTTTCTTTTTCTGTACGAGGAAAACAACCCAAGCCACCTGTAGTGATCTAGCAGGTAAACAGCAAACTCCACATACCACCCCTAAATCACTAATTCACTAGCACCCCACGATTGCAGATTATACGGCTAGAGTGGGTGGCTCCAAGGAGTTTGCAGCTAACGGGATTAAACCGGAGACCTCATATCAGGACTTTCAAGCCCTTAACACTAGGCTGCACCCGCGGGGTTACATAGCCATATCAGCAACATCATCTCCTAACAAAAGCATAACATTACAAATCCAGTTGCCCCGATAGTTAACCTTCCTAGTATCCATTTCACACGCAACATTTCATTTCTGAATTTATTTAAAACAAAATTCACCACAAATTCTAATTAACCGTAAACCCAACCACAATTCATAATTAACCGTAAACCTAGGTCAAAAAAATATAAAATAAATAAAAATCTAAGGGGGTGTTTGGTATGGCTTATATAGCCAGCTTATGGCTTATTTGGTTTTGGGCTTATGTTTCATAAGCTCACATTTTGTGGCTTATTTTGAAAAATTTTCGGCTTATATAAGTTTACCAAATTGATTAAGTACCAAATTTTTACCACAAGAAACATTAAATCCGACTACATTTGATAATAAACAGTAAAGCAAAAATGAAAAAGGTAAAAAACCTCAGTGAGATAACGTTTATGGGAGTGAAGATTATCAACGTAAACATCATCTTCAGGATCTCTACTCCGTTTATTAACGGGTGACGCAACTGATGGTGCAACAGTAGTACCCGTTACACATGATGTTGTTGTTACATTAACAACAGCAGATTCAGGTTCTCTTATATTATTTGTTGTTGTTGATGCTTCTGTTACTCTCATTTTTACAAGAGAAATTTTGATGAGAAATGAATGACAACAAAATAAAAGATTTGAATTTGTGTTTGTGTTAGTGGTGGGGGTGTTTGTTTCTCATTAAAAACAAATTTTAATGAGAAATATATAGTACCAATTAAGGTTTGTGTTTCACGATCTTATCGATTAAAGTTGCAAGACACACATGTCGTTTGTTTATGGGCTGACGTGTGTCATGTTTTTAGGGCTGTAACGGGAATATGTGAATCTTGTTGGTAGGAAATTGTTTCTTATTTCAGTTTGTGTATTGTTGGACTGTTTGTTTAATATTGGGCTTGCTCTTTTAGCCCGATCTAGTTGGGTAAGACAACTAACCCTCTTTAGAGTATGAGTATCCGGTGGTGACGTTGGTTAATATTTATATTTAGATTGATTTTGGTTGCAATTATGTTTTTAGTGAAGATTTATTAACACTAAAAAAGAGACGATTGTTTATATTGATTTTGGATGATTGAATTTATCTTGGTTGTGGTTTGCCTAAAAAAAAGAAAGGGAAAATCACAAAAATAACCATTTTCACAAACACATTTAACAAAATAACCAATTTTTTTTCGAAAAAGCAAAAATACCCATAAAAATCGCAAACTTTGCGTTTTTTTAAGAAATCTCGCAGAGTTTGCGATTTTTCTTTTTAAAATATCGCAAACTTTGCCATTTTTTTTAACAATAAAAAGGAAATGAGTTATTTACCAGCTCACTAGTTCAAATCGGGACGAAGCGTACCTTTTTAACTGAAAGCAAGTAAAAGTATAGGGGGTCTATGAAAATGGCTAATAAGCAAGAAATGACAATAAATTGGTTACACTGCTGAACCACTTTTGCATGTGGATTCATCACCCCAAATATAAAATGTCCCTTTTGCACCTCCATATACAATAAGCTGCAAAATAACATAAACGAAGTGCAGGAACTAATAGTCCCGCATTCTAATATAGAAGAAGACTGTAAGTCCATTGGGGGGGGGGGGGAAATTGCAAACTTTGAGAAATTTCTTTAAAAAATCGCAAATTTTGCGAAATTTCTTTAAAAAATCGCAAAGTTTGCGAATTTTATGGGTATTGCTTTTTCGAAAAAAATGGTTATTTTNAAGTCAAGAGAAATATAATCAACGTTGAAGATAAATGCCGGTGAAATTATCAAAATACCCTCATATGACCTGCGCATGGGGACTTAACAGAGAAACACTAACGGTCATTTGGTCAAAGGACATGTCTGTTAGAAAGTGTCAACCACGGGGATGGGTGGTGTAAATTTCAAAGTCTTAGGACGAAAAGTGTAACTGCGTGTAAACCACAGGGACGATTTAAGTAATTAACTCTATCGCATAAGTATAGAATATAGAACTGTACCAAAAATACATCTTGAATGTGTTAGTCAATATATTCGCATAGTAAAGTCCGAGTCCGTGTAATATTAGTATGGGCTAAGGCTCGAGGTCTAGAATGTTCATTGTAAAGGTATTTATATACCGGTTTGGTTTCACGAGAAACAACAGGCGTTTGTGGTGTTTGTGGCGTTTGTGGCGTTTGTGGCATTGATGTAGGTGCAGGAGATGGACTAAGAGGCTCAACAGGTGCATCAGGTGTAGGAACATTGGGTGTAGTGGTTGATAACGCTCAAAGTTAACATGTTTTTAGTCGCGTTATTGTTTGTTTTACGCATGGAAATTGGTCATATTTGTATATATTTGTTACTTAATCGTGGAAAAGTGTGTATTACAGGAAAATGAAGAAAAAGACGTAAAAACGATCAATAAATGAAGATTTATGCATGTACGAAGAATTCCCGACAAATGAAAGTCTCTTGGAGTATATTCGAGAAGATTAAAGTCATGAAGTTGTCACTCCAAAGACTCAAGAATAAAGTACAAGAAGGAAAACGAGAAAAGAAATTGAGAAAAGAAACTAAAACGAAGAAATAATGGAAGACTCGTTGTTCCCGACACACCTTCACCATTTTGGCCATAAGTTGAGCATACGAACTCCGTTTGACCTCCCATTTTCGGCCACGGAAAGCTAAGAGAAAGATCTACAACTTTCATGTTTATCATTTATGGCAGAACTGAACCATCCGATCGGATGGAATCCATCCGTTCGGATGGATGCATGCTAACCTCTCCAAGTCATTTTTAATGCAACATTAAGTGCCATTAAGCCTCTAGTCCGATCATGTCTCCCTAATAACTCCATTTCCTGGCATTTTTATGATACTTTGTGCCCAAGAAACTTGCTTGGAGGCTAAGGGTGGTTTCTACCAATAAATAGGACCATTTTTGCTTGGTTCTAGGTGTGCAATTCAAGCCTCCACCCTCAAGGACGAATTTCCACCAAAATAAGTGTGCAATTCGAGCCTCCACCCTCAAGGACTAATTTCCACCAAAATAAGTGTGCAAATCGAGCCTCCACCCTCAAGGACGAATTTCCACCAAAATAAAGGTACAATTCCAGCCTCCACCTTAAAGGAAGAATTGTTACCAACTTACCATGGTGAATATCAAGCCTCCACCCTAAAGGACGAATTTTCACCAAGTGCACTTCTGGCCTCCACCCTTAAGGAAGAATTGTCACTACCTTTGCTCTAATTTACCTATTGTAATGGATACCTTGGGTAAACTCTTGTTACTTTTAAGATGTTGAATTTCATATCTCATGTTTGGTTCTTTATGTTTCATGTGATGTGTTCTAATAATAATAATCTCTTAATGCTTGTTTGGATATTATGTTAACTTGTGATAATAGGATGTTTGGATACAATTAGTGTTTGTTTGGTTTATGATGAAAGACATCATATTTGGTTAAATTATAACTTGTCTTGTTTATTATTTTGATTAACCATTGTTGAGTCTATAGTCGAAAGAATTCTCAATAGTGGTTGATTTCAATTCATTAGTCGACGAATGGTTTTGATCTTATACTTTGTGACGATTGTATAAGAAATTTAATAAACATAACATGTAAAGGTTTAATTTGGATTATCGGTCGAAAGACATCTTTTGAATATGTGTTTTCATCATCTTTCAAGTAAATGGTACTTAACAAATTAATGACATCAAAGTTATGTGTCGAAAGAACTCTTTGTTTGTTTTGGTTTAGGTATAAGGCTCATGACATGACCATTTGATTGAGGCTTATGCATATTTGATTTATAAAACACTAAATTATTATTGGTTATTTTGGCCGAAAGGATTACCTTTGATAATATGTTTTCCAAACTAAACATCCTAATATCCATGTAATCATTTGCCCAAACATGTATGTTCTTTGTGTGAATGTTCTCATATTGCTTTTCTTGTGGTTTGATCCGTGACAATCATAACCACCAACTTGTTACTTGCTTAAACAAACAAACAACACTTGAGTGCAACCTAGTCTCTTGGGACGACCTCGACTTACCCACCTTTACTACATCGGACGAGTATACTTGCTCGTATGTGCTAAATAAATAATTGGATAAATCGTGTTTATAAATTTTAAAACTTGCACTAATAAAACGCACATCAGTGGTGGGAGATAATCTTAGAATATTAGAAATGACATTAGATGAGTCATCCAGAAATTCATAAGAAGAACTGGCAGTGGGAGTGGTGGTAGGGGAAGTCTTTGTGGCAAACGGGAAAACAGTTTCATCAAAGGTAACATGTCGTGAAAGAATAATTTTATTGGTGTTCAAATCTAAACAACGATAACCACGATGATTGGTGGCATGACCTGTATCCATATTCCAATTGCCGTCGGCAGGAGCATGAAGTGTTTCAGTAGTAAAAGCATGAGGTAAAGTGGTTTCATGGCCTCCCGGATGAGAACCCCCTTGCTGCGAACCATGGAAAGGAAGAGAAACAGATTGCGAACCCCCTGACATGCCAAACGAACCCCCTGTTGAAGAAGGAACCTGCTGCGAACCCCCTTGTACATTATACGAACCCTGCTGCTGTGAACCCCCTGCCATATTAAACCGAACCCCTGGTTGAGAACTTCCTTGCTGCATTGAACCGCCAGCCAAAAATGGACCCTCCCCCATCGTATGACTAAGCTGAGGGAAGTACATGGACTGGGCAATATTACCAAACCCTGGGGGTGTAACACCCTCATTTTCACAGATCGCAGTGAAATTTGGATCTGGGGTATTACTTCATGGATCACAGTTACAGTAATAGAAAACGACTCGAAAAGAGACGTTTTTATAAAATGAGTTACCATTCAATAAATCATCAGAGTTTTATAAGAGGAGGTCCCCAAAATCTAAGTTTGTTATGAAACTTGAATGATAAATGAGTGAAAAGTCCTGCAAGCTTTGTGCCACTCCATGTCATAATTTCCGCAGAGCTTCGTTACCTAGGATACATGCTTAAAAGTCAACACTAGGTTGAGTGAGAGTCATAGGTTTAGGGTGTGGGTGAATACAAGTTCCCTGGGTTCAGTTGTTATACCCATCTGGGAAAATGTTGTGTGTGTATGTGATAATTGTGATGCATGCACAATTATCAAGAGTGTGGTATGTTGCACTAAACTCATGAAACCGCACGTTAACAGTCCGGGTCATGGGGGCTGCAGACCCAACCATGAGGGGACAAGAAGGATAACTTGCCAAAGTTAATCCTTAGAGGTTTCAAGTATAGTACTTATTGGTTACCCGGCTGAGGTAAACCAACGGGAGGTGTCAAACTCCAATAGATCTATCAACTATACTCACGTTCACTTGTGTAAAACCTACAAGTGATTATGGCTCATGAATTTTAGTTATGTAATGGTGGCAGATAGTATCACTTGTGCAACAACCAAAGAAAAAGGCTTGTATTCGGTTTTTAAAGCAAGCAGCATGTATCCCCCTCACAGGGTTTGGAAAACATTTAGAAAGCGTTTAAAAGGTGTGAGGCTATGAAAACTCACCTGGGCTTAAGGCTATGTGATTGATGTCAAAGTGACTAGAGGTCTAGGCTGCTGACTCACGTATCTTGAGGTTTATTATTGTTGTGGAGGCATGTCAAGCTCTAGTTGTTTTGTTTTAAGTTTATTAAATGATTTATCTTAGGATTCTTAGATATAATATAACACCGTTCAGGCCATCGTAATTCAGAAGTATAACTCCTCACATGAAGCTCCCTACTATTGTATTATGCTGTCAACATAATACTGTTCGGGCCATCATAATTCAGAAGTATATAACTTCTCACACGAAGTTCCTTAATATTGAGTTATATTGTTATTAGAGTTTGGTTATAACATAACACCGCTCGGGCCATCATAATTCAGAGGCCATGCATATAATCGTTTGAGGAGTCAGGGCACTTTAAATCGTAAACCCAACAAACTCGTCAAAACGAAATATCCACATGATACCCTTCACATGAAGCTCCCTAGTATTGTGTTATGCTTCTAACCTAAAAGTAGGTTTGCTATATATATGAAAATAGTTTATTTTATAACCTTTAAGTTTCTATAATTACAAAATCTACCCTATATTTATAATACTTATATTACCTAGGTTTATAACTATCTAAACTTCACTTATTTAGTCCCTATACTTTTATATTTTGAGAAAATGGCAAAAATGACCCTTGGACTTATAAGTTTTCAGAATTTACTATTTATACCCTTATCTTTATAACTTTTGCAAAACTAGTCCTTATAAGTTTATAACTTTTTAACTTTTTATCCTAAGGTTATATAACTTTGCAAAAGGGTTATTATACTTATAACTTCTAAGAAATATCAAAAATAGTCCCTAGACTTAGTATTTTCAGAAAGTTACCATATATACCCCTATGCATGGAAAGTTTTGCATAACTAGTCCTAATTCCATGCAAACTATATTTTTATGAAACAAAAAGGTTTTCTAGCTTATAGTTAACTAATATTAGCTTAACTAAGTTGCCTAAACTAGATTATAGCTTATGAAAAGGACTTATAGCATAAAAATGGCAATTCAACTTATTTTAGGGTTTTAAAAAGATAACAAGCTAGTTCTAGTGACCAAGGCTTACGCAAGGGGTCTAAGGCATCCTAATAATATCCTAGTACTGTAATATAACTATTAGAAGCAAAAATATAAGCTTAATTGACCAGCTAGGGCTTAACATGGGGTTTAGCTAGGTTTAGGGTTTTCTCGGCTAGAAATGGAACTCGACAAGGCCTAAGGCTTCTAGTGCTCGACTCCTAGGACTACTAGGATACTACTATGACTACTAGGACCAGAGAATGTGAGGTGAAAATAAGTGGTGGTGTGGTTTGGAAAGGAGACGGGTAGCGAGGCTTTTATAGCCTCGTTAACCTTGGAGACCAAGGAAAGGAGAGGCTAGGTGTCACGAGGGGGAGGGAATGACTAATTACTGCTACTACATGACTATCCTAAGCTACATGATGACTATGGTGGGCTATGAGGCGGTTCTAGGGTTCTTATGGTTGTAATTTGGCCGACTATGGTAGAAGGTGACAAGTAGGTGCATCACCTACTTGTCTGCTTGCTAGGGAGGTGCTAGAGTGTGTGCTAAGCATGACTAAGGTGCTAGGCTAGGTGCTTGAGGTGTTTGAGGTGCTTAAGGTACTTAGTTTTAGGATTAAGGTTAAGTTATGTTTAGTTATAACCTAATTTTGCTTAGTGAGAGATTAGGGTCTAGCTTAGGGTTTAGTGCCTAGATTAGGGTCCTATGAGTGTTTAGTGGCTAATCCTAAGTTCTAAGAAACTTATACTAAGTGGTGGTAGCTTATGGGAAAGATTTAGGAAGGTTTGACCTAGTTTCCGGGAAGTTATAACCTAGTTATGGTTTTGTGCTTAAGAGACTTGTACCTAAACTCTAAGGGGTTGTACTAGGGTCTATGGGTGCTAAGGTATCCTAATGATACTAAGGTAACTTATACATAAGCCTTGAACACTTTCAAACTAGTTTAGATAAGCAATTAGGGTTTTGTAAACACATAGGCCTGATTAGGACTTAATTAGAGTTGGATTAGGGTTTTGTGATGAGTTTAGTGTTTTAGATTAGTGAATTACTTATTATGGTGTTCTTGTAATTCTATGCTTGACATACCAGGAGTTTATAGGATGTGTGGGTAAAGATCTTTAGCTTGTGTGGATACGTGAGCAGGTCTAGAGAGTCACTTATGTAATGATATGCATGCAAAAAGCAAAAATTTACCTGTGCAAATACCTACTATAGGTATTTCTAATGGAAATGATAGCGATGAGATTTTGTGGGTTGCTACAGGGGGTGCCATGAAACATGCAATAGGCAAAGAATTAACACTAGAACTTTGACTTTGGGTATGAGCAGTTGACAAAGTATTAGTACCCCCATTCACATGTCCTTGAATTCCAAGTTTAGCCAAAAGTAATTGGAGGGTTACCAAATCAGTGGAAGACAAAGAATTACCCGTAGGAAGTGTAGGATGGGATAGGCGTTTCGAAGGATTGTTGTGTATACCATCATGAAGAAATTTACAATGCACACCAAACCGACAAAAACCTTGAGCAAAAAGGAAACATGGTTTGTTTACCTTTTCATTGGAGTTATTAGTATGCCGCATATTTGAATTCGAGTTAGCCAACAAAACCATCGGTGAAGAAGAGCTAGAATCAACAAGAGTATCTAGTCCACGAGTCTTTAAACGCATCTCCTCCGTTGTAAGCATGAACCGCACCGTTTTTAAGATCCGGAAAAACTTCACGATGAGCAATGATAGTTGAAACACTACATACTTCGCGGGCAACCATTCCAAGGCAAAAGTAACAATGTCATCATTGCTAATAGGAGAACCCAAACTTGATAATATAGTGGCCATGTTTTCAATCTTCCGAAAATAAGCATCAATACTTAGGTCACCAAGTTTTATAGTACGGAGTTCGGCCTTCAATGCAATAGAGCGAGAACGCTTATTGTCATTGAAGATTGAAGCAAGAATGTCCCATGCCTCCTTGGCCATTTGAGGATCGTCATTCACAAGACGTTGTTGAAGTGTCGAAGACAAAGTGATAAAAATCCAAGAGAGAACAATAGTGTCAATTTTTAACCATTCGGCATCGGGAGGTGGTGGTGGAGCACTCGAGGTTGCATCATCCGAAGACTTGCCCAGTAGATGGTCCAAGATGGAATAACCTTTGCATAGATGTTTGAGAAAATAGGTCCATGATGAGTAATTCATCTCCTCAACATCTAACTTGACCGGAACAAGAGTGGGGATATTGTTGATGGTCATCAGTTTGTCAGATAGAAGGATAATAGGTGATGGGGGATTAGTAACAGTCATATTGATGTTGGTTTAGTGAGTCGAAGATAGGCTGGAACTAGGGTTTTGAATGGAACACTAATCGTGAGCTAGGTTTAGGGTTTTGTGGGACTGAGTGAATAGAACAGTAGCACCAAAAGAACAAGTAAACACCGGTTTACTGGTTATCAAGCAAGAAACCAACAGCAACAACACCGGTCGACTGGTTTATCAAACAAGAAACCAACAATCGACTTTAAGAAACAGCAACAATCAGTCGACTGGCTATCAAACGTGAGCCAACGATCGACTAAGGAACAAACAGAAAAAAAAAACTAGGGTTTTGTTGAGGATCGATTGTGTTTTGGCTGTGATACCATGAAGGATAAAGGGTAAATCGTATGTTATTCATGAAACCAAACCGGTATATAAATACCTTTACAATGAACATTCTAGACCTCGGGCCTTAGCCCATATTAATATTACACGGACTCGGACTCTACTATGTGAATATATCGACTAACAGAATAATGGCATACATAACAAACTTCAATTCAAACTTCAAAATACATAGACGAAATTAAATAACACCAACTTAGCCTTAAAGGATGGATGCAATTGCAAACTTGAGACTTGCTAAGAAGGATGGATGATGATTTGAGATGCTTTCAAAACTGCCTCTAAATCTACTACTTGCATCCGTATAAAATTACTTTTAACTTATTCTACTTTTGCAGAGAAAAGACCTTGACCGATCTTCAATCTTTGCATCCAACTTACAATGTGGCGACAGATGGTCGACTGAAGAAATTTGATACTTTGAAGCTAAATTCCTCATCCCCTCCACGACAATTTCAATTCCCACGCCTTTGATTTACTCATAACTTAAGAATAATGATTTACTGTATACTTAAGCAGCAACTTAAGTTAAGCAACTATAAAGATTAAAACTTAGTTAGCGTGCATCAGGAAAAGGAAATTTTACTACTACTGTATATTGTGGCTCAAAGATCTATTATAAATATTCGAAGATAGAACAATATAACATTAAGTGAAATAAGAAAACATAACAACAGTTTATTAATTAGTGAACAAGGATGAATAAGTGAAATAGAAAAAGGTAATCTGAGACTTCAAGAAACCTGATGCAAATTGGGAAATTAAGAAGGAGGGTAGATAGTAAAATAGGTTTGAGCAACAGCAAGAGTAAAGAGAAGGATTGCTGCAAGTAGCCCTATGAGACTCCATGGGTTACTGAAATAAGTACGCCTCAAAAATGCTACATTTTTAGGCCAGTAACCTTTGTAATATTTATCGACTTGTATCCACTGACTCTCATAGGAAAAATCTTTTACAGTGATTTCTTTGCATATGCTGTTAAATAAATTCGAAGCCTGTTTCGTAGAACCCAAATTGTTGATAAATACTTTTGAGTCTATTACCTTGTGAACGTCCTCTTGACTATCTAATAGACAATCCATGGCAAAAGCATATGATGTAATGTGCTTACTAGTGGCAGGAGTAAACTGCTCGTATGCAATGAGATTTCTAAAAAAGGACTCGGTGTAATCTTCAATTGTCAGCACCGGCATAAAGAAAGTAGGCTTACCCATCAAAAAGAAATTAAATGGTAACCTAGACACTTTAAATTCCATGGTTAGTATCGATTTTCCATTTTTATTCGGTGCAAATTTCACTCCAGCCCGTGACAAATCTGCAGCAGAATATGACAATAATGCAGTCACTTTTGATTCTCGAAGACCTTCGTGATCAGGACGACTTGTTTCTGCGGCATCCATGGGTTTTGATTCTCGAAGACATTCTTGATCATGAAGACCTGTTTCCGCCAGGGACGGAACCAGGACACAATTTGACCAGGTGCATTTACGAAAAATTATACAAAACGAGGAACACAATTTTTTTGGACCAGGTGCATTTAGGAAAAATCGAGATTTTTTACAAAAATTAACACTACGCCGCAAAATTCCATAGGTGTCCCGGGACCCACCCTGACCCACCCTGGTTTCCGCGGCACCCATAGGCTGGTAACATTTCTGCAGCAGTCCAAGGATATGATCATGATTTGTGTCAGCAGGAATGTTGTCAACCAGTTTCTTATCAGAAAATGGGTTGATGTCTTCTAGAAATTTAAGGACAAGTGTGACAAGAGACAGGCTGGGATCAATTAAACTAATGGTGCACCTAAATAGATCTTCAAGAACAAAGAAGGGGATTTGGTTCTCTAGCAGGACCAAATCATGCTTAACATAAAGGGAGACCAAGTTGATGTCGAAAAATGAATGACTGTCATACTTCTTGTATGAGACATAAATGATCTCTAGTATGAAGCAACCATCAATAACCATCATTTCTGCAAATTTGTTACTCGTATTATTTTGATAGTCCTCCTCCACTCCCCCTTCATAACATGACTTGATTTGATCTATTCTCTCAAGCACCTGTTTTATGCATTCTTTCATTGCTTCATCTCGTGGTGAATTTAGCCGACGAAATAGATTGCGCACATAACTCACTTTGTTAGCTTCAAACCTCTTAAAATTTCTATTTTTTTTGTGAAAAGGACCAATCGAGAGGACACGAGGGTTGTAAGACAAGCGGTTGACATTTCTAAGGATATTTTGAACTCTGTATATTGTAGGTGTACGTTGTTTGTCCTCTATTTGTGCTTCTGGTTTGTCAATAAGCTCGTGGATGCTAACATAGATGCTATCCGCAACTCCAATATCAGAATCTGCCATTTTCTTCCTCTGCTGTTAAATTAATCTCTGAAACACATGCAAGTATACAAATTTTTAATCGAAATGAAAATCAATAAAGTTTAGTATTATGAGATATGCTAACAAAATACTGAAGATTATGCAAAAACACCGAACCTAGTTTTTCTTTCGGAATCGAATACTACTCGACTTTAATCTTGCTGTTGTTAATGCTCTAAATAGACTGCAATTTGTTTTAATAGAAGTAACAAAAATTAAAATCAATATTTCATTGACTTCTCGAAGAAGAAGTCTTCCAGGTTTTAATCAACTACAAAATGTGTTCCAGGTTTCTTAAGAAAATGCCGCTGCGCACATGTTGACATTTATTTCGGTACGCATTATACACATAGAGAAGTGATTTATCTTACTTATTAAAGTTTCATCATTCATTCTTTTGTCAGCTGATATTGAATACAAAGTGATTTTTTTGTCATAACGTGATTGGGTTGATTGATACAATAAATAATCTGGCTGTTGATGGGAAAAAGGGCGAAAGTATGTACTGATATATAACTCATAGTTCATTATGGCACATGATCAATAAATGTAACCGTTTATTTATTGATATTACCTTTTGTTGTTTCAGTTTATTCATTTCACATGTTATACAGAAACTAGCAGGGTACCCGCGCGATGCGGCGGCGGGTACCCTGTAATTAAATTTCCGGCAAACATTGTTTTCTTATTATTTGTTTTTCGTGACATCAACTATACGTATGATGAGAATTTTATATCAAAATAATTTTAAGTAATTAAAACTATTTCTTATGAAAATATTAGAGTATCAAGCGCAATATAGAGTCAACATAAAAGCCGTAATCGAAAGTATTATGATAATAACATATCAATGTGGTTAATATCGGCTTATGTGGCAATTAGATATGACATGGTGTGATAAGTTTAATTTTATACTATATTGGCATAAAAACATTTGACCCCTAACTTTCCATCATCAACAACCCTTTCCGTCATCATATGATGTGTATCATACACCATTCATCTACATCCAAGATCTACCTTTTTTATTTTTGTTTTCCAATCAAATGGCAATATATGTGAAAGAACAAGAAAGGTAGGCGCCCGTGCGTTGCGCCGGGGGTTTATGACTTTTTTTCTTATAGGAAAATGGAAAAGAAAATATATATTTCTATGAATGAACAAAAGAGAAAACCAAATAAATTTGTTTGATTATTTATTTATAAGATTCAAATATAAGAAAGAAGTTTTGGCTCTCACTTAATTAATAATAAAAGTTTAGCCCATAAATTAAATCCCTAACATATCCGGCCCATCACTTCACACTATGAAATACCCTAATCACTCTAATAGCCCTAATCACTTCACTATGAAAAACGCAGTCAAACTCTTTCTTTAGTCACACCCACTTTTCATCTCAAACCACATCTTTGCATTTGATATTATTACTTACCTCTTTTCAATCTTACAAATTTCTATTAGATTATTTTTTTTACATGAATTTGTTCGACAAAATTTCTATTAAAGTTAACTTCAAATCTTTTATAAACAAAACACAAATATCCTTTGTGTTATCTTTCTGTTTACTCTTGCTCGAATCATACAGACCCAAAACAAGAAACGGCTTCAAGATCTAATCCAAAAGGTTTCGGGTAGGTGCTTTTAATTTCGTTTCTTGTTTTCTTGACCGAATTAAAAAAATAAATGGTAGTAACAGTTTTGTTATTGTTTCTTTTCTTTTTGATTTCGATATTAACAAAGGAAGTGTATGCTTCTAAATAGATCTATGATGGGGTTTTCAAAAAACTTGTGAATCTTAAAAAGATTTAAAAACAAGTGTAACTCTGAGATCTTTTTTACTCTTTTAATTTCTTGACTTGATTGAGTTTAGATTATGTAAATTTTGTTATTATAAAGTTTATGTATTGTAAATCTGAGTTTGTAATTTTGTTTATAAATCTGATTTTTTTTTTTCTTTCAATTGTTATAAGCACTGTGCGGTAAAGTACAATCATTCAAAGCACCTTTTACTGTTATAAGCACTGTGCGGAAGATTTTTATGGAAGGTTGTACATTGTGCTTAAATAGTTGTAATTTTTGGTGTACGGGGGTGTTTTTAATAGCATTAATGTAGAATTCATAGAATTTTGGTCTGAATTTCATTCCATGCTATTTTTTGTTGTACACCATGCTTTGGTTGTTGTAATTATAAAAATTGGTTGCTTTAAAGTGTTGTANTCTACCGAAAGCGAATTAAAATATAGTAACAAAAGTGATCATAACATGCTAAGATTACAATAGACCAAATATAATACAAACACTTCAACAGATCTTAATCAAACAAAGGTAATAAAATTTAAGAACTCACTAATATAACATGAAACTCATAAATTTGAACCAACATCTACTCAAAGGAACAGAAATTTTCTAAAAAACAAATTATGCATGCAATCATGCATGAAGATCGTAGGCAAAGCACAAAACAGCCGCCGAGCTCAAAATAGTAACAACCACTTGGGGAAGAGAAGCCGTATGTTGGCTCCCGGCATTGGGAGCAGGAGCACTATCATGATGACTACTAGAATGATGACTACCAGAATTAGCAGACATAATCATTAGCGGTATCATAGAAACAAACTTACTACCGCCATGGGGGACTCCACGGCCACCTCCTCCTACACTTGCTTCATCTCCTAGCTTATCAACCGAAACAATAACTGCTTTAGTGTCGTGATTAACCTCATCGACTTTGGATTTAGATTCAAGGTTAATCACACGACTCAAGGACACGTCAAGATTGTTAACTAGGTTTAACAATACGAAAATCAACATTGCGATATTCATCTTCATTGTCTTCTTTCAATATGAATTGATCGATCTTTTGAAGTTATGCACTATTAGAATCGATATTGGATGTGTTTATATAGGAATCCAATACGCGTGCTAAAATAAATAAGGAAGAGTGTAACACGCTATGTTAGTTTCCTTATTAGCATGTTTGTTACTTAACATAATTAAAGAAACTATTCACGAAATTTTAATCTATATATTTAACTCGGTTAAAGACTATGGTTACCTATTTATTAAAAGTATTTTATCGTGATAATCCATGAAAATCACGGACGGAAGTAGGGTTCTCGCGATATCACGAAACTTGATATAATTTTGTTTTGTAATGATAATTTGTGTAAAAATTATCGGTCTTTAAAAATGCATCCGTTCCAATTGCATTATCTTTCTAGTTATTGCTTATTTATCAACAAGTATGACGGCAGCCGGCCGCGTTGCGGCCTGACGGATTAATTTGTCTTTGTATATGGGCTTTAATATTTTTATCAAAGTTATCGGAGAGGTGGCATGTCTTCTCCGCTTACAATTTTTTCGGCATTTCAAGTAATTATTGCATTTTAGTCTTGTTTTTGCGGTGTCATTTGGCGGATTGTGAACAAAAACTACATGTTTGAAATGAGTCTTGCATCTCACATTAAGATATACTTAAAACAAAACATAAAACAAAACAAACCACAACATAACCTCCAATTTTAATATATCCGTCAACTAATGTTTTACAAACCAATCGATAGTGCATATATGGTTCAAGTAAAATCAAGTTAAGTAAAATCATGCTTCCTAGTTTGTATTTGCTGGTCTCCACAAAAAGAAACCTGTACACTTCCTATTCGCATTTATCCGTTGAATGTCTTCTTCCAATTTCAGCCTTCATACATCATACCACCACAATCCAATCACTATGCCACAACACCTCATTTTCATATAACCATTAGTCAAGTGCGAAGCTACATACCGCTGAGTAGTTTCAGCTGAATCTGCTGTTCACAGTAGAATTTCTGGTTTACCTACCTTGAACTGTAGAATGTAGCCTGGTGTTGTTTAAAGTCACATCAGTTATGAGATGCCGTTTTCATTGATCTGTGGTTATGTATTACGTATGTTCTTTCATTGCTGGGCTGCATGCACAATTTGTTTCGGTATCAATTGTCTAATTAAATAAATAAAACACATTGTTATATAAGACAATCAGTCGCCTATACGTACCCGAATTCTTTGTTAAGGCTTTTAGTGACCGTTGTTTCTGCTTTAGGGGCATTGTGTTGTTTCTTAAAATCTGCCTTTACGCGTTCTAGAAAGGCAACAGATATTTGCTTGTCGACCGATTGTTTAGCAACCACGCAATAACCTGGAAATTCCATATACAACAATCACGATCTATTTTTGAAATTCAAGGGGGTGTTTAGCGAATGGCATTGTGTTTAAATGTGGTTATCTGGTTATCGTATTTAGCACCATAAGTATAGTCCAAAAGTCTAAAAAACCTTGCATATCATATCACAATTGTAATAAGAAAACTTTACTAAAATTTGCATGGAACCGACATATTATATAGCATTTCGACAAACTACATAAATAAGCTGGACCAGATAACTGCATATGGCTAACCTGCGTGTGCACCTGCTGTTGCCGTCGTTGGCACAACATCTCTCCCTGGAGGTGTCACAGGTGTCCTCTTGTTCTATGCGCAGGAGGTGTTATTGGAGGTCCCACTTGTGAATCAGGTATGCCTAAAACGACAACAGTACAATAACCAAACATTTGAGTAGGTTTATGATACGACCACAGCTATTATTGTAGTATTATATTATTTGTGTAAAACAAATGGAAAAGACAAATAAACAGGGCTGTTTTCAGAGTACGTAATATGTAAGTTTGGATGAACCTATGATAGAATAATCAATTACCCATATGGACGCATGCAATCATGCGTTAGCATCAGTTTCTGGCTTACCTCTAGATTTCCTTGTACCCTTTTTTTGCGGTTCCACTCCACGTGTTTTCCCACTGACCACTTTATTCCTGAAATTGCACAAAAAAAGTTAATATAACATCAGGAAGCAACCACAACCTTTTTACATCAAAATTAAAAAAGTGTAGTGGTGTACCACTTTGAAGAACACGAAGAAAGTGATGATTATAACACCCCAGAAACAAACCTTTTCACACCAAATTAAGTTATTCATAATTGTGAAAAATCTCATAAACCATGTCTCCCACCTGATATGGCTGTGAAATTCAAGGTAAATGCATAGTCTACATAGAGGGTGTTCGAACTACGCTATGGAAATCAAAAATTTGATCACTGTGATTTAAGTTTGCAAGAAACAATTTTTAATGTATACAACTCCATATCAGCATAGCATGCTTCCACCTATTTTAATTAATGTGTCAAAGATAACCTTTTGAAAATCAGTTTCATACAATGGCAAACTAACTGTTCAGATCACATAATCACTTTTGAAACAGTTAGCCAAACATCTCCACATGACAATAGAAAAGAACTCGAAACACTTTTAACAGTAAAAAAACTTACTTGACCGTGTATGCTGAAGTATGACAATGGTATGTGCATCAGGAGACGCAGCTGGCAACCACGTTACTGGATGACAACTTTGTACGCTGTCAGAGGTAGCTGCGTGTTTGGTATCATCTGTAGGCCATAAAAAAACGCTCCCATTATTTGACGAAACACTATCCTCGTAAGTCATACCTATGAAAACCAACATTTCGTTATTTATTGTATATTAGAAAAAGGTCATACACATAAATAGTACCAGTCGGCCTACTAATATATGTGTTTTTGTTATTGATGAATGATGATCATACATTTAATTGTTGCTTTTCTCTCAGGGGCTTATGTGGTTTCACCTCAGACTCAATGGTCTCATCTCTTCATAAGATGTGGTTCAAAAGTTGCTAGAAACCACCATTATACTGTTCACCTCTTCCTTCATATCTTCAAGAAAATGTTATTGTCTGCTATAAAAAAAATACGTGAAACCAAATTAAAGCATCATGTAAGGCTACAAAAGTATTAAAGTATAATCTTGAACTGATGGTATAAGAACAAAAGTGTTGTATTGTGCAAGACTGAGGTTTTGTTATTGTTTACTTGAGGTCAACAGTATCATAAAATTGTTACTAATAGAAACCCAAAAAAAAAATAAAAACAAATTAAAAATAAAATAAAATCAAAATAAATTGTCAAATAACCGAACCTGTACATACCTTTGTAGACAAAATTTTAAGTTTCATACTTTCAAATTCATCACCATCTTCATCATGCTTTCCCATTTCGTTGTCAGACCCATCACGTCTGTTTGCAAACCGTCATTCATATCATCATCGTCCTCCTCAAGCTCTCACAATAGCATGGCTGCAGCTTTTTAAGGGACCCAAAGTAGCATGGCTGCAAAACACACGACTATGTTTTTGTAAGAAACTCATAGAGATATAATATGAAATAACATGATACTAAATGAAACACGTGAGTAATCTATACTTAATTTCTACTTTGTAGGTTAACAACGTGTGTGTATAAAACACACAATATATACACAGAGACGCTAGCAAAACAATATAGCTAAGAACCTACAAATACATTGATAACAAACATCTCCACAGTTAAATTATACCAATTATGAGTAGCAATATTATATAGAAGTCACAGCAAACTACACTTTTTGATTTTGAGTATTAAGAATTTAGGAGTTGCAGACTTGCAAAATCCAATTAGTAATTGCCGATCGAAATTAATGGACATTTGACGATCGGTTATCGACAACGGATTAAAGCAGGCATGCTTCCTTTTTTTTGCTCGAAAACAGCATCATCTTTGCTAAATCCTTATCCAACGCAACCTTTCGTTCTTAACTTCCCAGAGAGACCAACGCCTTCGTCTTTTATTCTAGCATTTTTTTCATACTCGTTAAGAGTCATTTCCTGTACAGGCGTTTATGTGTGTCTATAATTTGCAGTCAAACTATGACACACGTTCTAAAACGGTTCATTTATACCAGTGTGAATTATACAGTTTCAAAGGGTAATGAAATAACTTTTCTGCACATAATTGAAAAACTAAAAGGCTAACATGATATGCAAAATACATAGCATATACACTTTTCAGCTAATGACGGATTTACTACCTCGCATTAAGATCCTATTTTTGTGTTAAAATCTTACCTAAAACTGCAATCTGACATCACTACCACATGATCCCCTTTTCCAGCGGCAACTATCAGTTCAATTCCAGCCTCTCCACCAACTCATCACAATACACCGCCTCAAATAGTAGGCACCTTAATCACAATCTAAAACCCATAAAAAAAACAATATAAAATCAAAAACAAATCATAAGAAAAAATAATAAGCACCTGACACACATCTCAAATCTTAACCCAATTGCAGCACTTTATATAATCGGAAATCAAGTATTCCATAAAGCCATATACCTGCATCGATTTTATAATCCAGACCTCAACCCGACATCCACCGCACCACCACATACGAAGCCACCGTCACACCACCGTTTTCCTTTTTTTGAACAATCGTCTTGTGTGTATGTGTGGTTGAGAAAGCGAATCAAGGTTATGGATGTGGAACCATTGTATGTGTGGTTAAGAAAGTGGATGAAGGTTCTGGATATCATTGTATGTGTGGTTGATAAATCATGAAGCCGAGATTTGGATCTGGCAGGTTTTTGGGCTTCATGTGATGGATTTATGGTAGCCCGCCAATTTTGGCGGGAAACCCACCAAGCAAAACGACGTCGCAGACCTTGTGATTTAATATATATTATAATGATTGTATCAAGGTTGAGTCTTTAAACATAGACACATAGTATATAGTTAAATCGTCTTTGTGTCGTTGGGAACAGCATGATGTGTCTTAATGTCTTTAACGAATAACTAAACAATCTAGCATGGTACCTAAGAAGAACTTAAACAAAGTTCAATCCAAGTTTGTGAAAATGGGACTTTTTTTAATGGTAACCCAATTCATATAATATGCAACCCAGCAAAATATTTCACTGAAACTACTGATATCACAATCGTGTTAGTTTTTTACTCCATAAATTTCACTTACACATACATTATAGGTGGTCCGGTCAAAACTCTAAAGTGGACAAAAAGTATGTTTTGTGTATCAAGAATGGGGTCATGTACATGTGCAATTAGAATATTACTACTATAACAAGCAAAGCATATCCATAAACAAGCAAACTTAGATCCATAAAACACGGAAAAATCATATCCATGCCCGCGACGGGTTTGTTTGGACGGCGAGGGAACTATGCATGCGAGATGTGGTGCGGTTGAAATTAAAAAAACAATTAGCTTACCGAAAAACCATGATGATCAACTTTATCCAGTAGTACTCAAAGGTAAATCAATTAAAGGTAGGGCTTTAGGCCCCCTTAATCTAAAGCCTCAGATTTTCGAAGGTTTCGTATATATGAATAGTTGGTCACAGATTTTTTTAGGCGTCATCTTTAAAACTTCGATATTATAAGGCCCCGGTTACTATATTCGCCAAAATAGTTAAAAGACATTCAACCTCATTTATCCTTTT
>LBNU01004544.1:75753-86134 GCA_014162995.1 Artemisia annua | reverse complement strand
AGAGATAGAACTTACTCTCGACAACTTAAAAGGACATTTCGATGCTCATATCAAAGGAAGTAATGTGCAATAAACTTACGTAAAGAATCTCGTGAAATGACGTCTTTATTTAGTGATGCAGAAGAGTCATTGATACAATAACAAATAAGTGACTGACTAGGATAGACGCACCAATCATTGTGCTTAGTCTTGCGTTCAATCAACTGGGGTCATCTCAATGTTGATAATATCATCCTTATCGAACTGTATTAAGGGGACTTGATAATAAAAACTGAATGCACTTTACACTACTCAAACATGTTTTCTACACAGTGACGAGTACTGCCCACCTACACCACCGGTTTGATCACTTCTTCTTCACGTTTGATTGATTGATGCCGATCTACGGTTACACCACTCTAGACTCCTTTGATCCTACCTACCTTCTTCTTAGATTGTTTTCTTGTAGTGACCTTAACTTCCTATGTGACTTCTGCGTGTTTATGGTGACTTTTTTTACTCTCTTATTTGAGTTTATTTAGTTATGCTATAAAGTTTAATCGATCCACTCACCACTTCGACGAAGCTGAAACCTGACAAAATGTCTACACAGCAAAAGTTGAATCCATTATGGCAGGTCTCGAGAATACAGAGCACTAACGGAACCTGTGAAAAAATCACATAACACACTAGTTTATTACATGCGACTGTAGGTTAATAACGCTATAAAGCAATTTAACAGCTAAGTTAATGAATTATTTATCTAAAGTGTGAATATTTATGCCCCCCCTAACCGAACGTAGGAGGCACAGGCGTGGATCTTGGTGTAATAATCCCATCTGCCTTACCTTGTTATTCGGATCTCAATCGCACTAAAATCATGCATAGCCAGCTGCGCTACTGTACCTAACTCGGATGCGCTCAGACATTACACAACTAGAAAGTAAATCTTTAGGGAAGAGACAATGGCAAAAATAATGGTGTCAAATCACTACAATCATGCAGCGAGTTGTTCTTTCTTGAAATTATTGGCTTCGATTCTGATATGATGGACAATTCCCCACATATAAACTGTTACTTTATGGAGCACTCCAAGAAATCATTAGTCACTGTTCGGACTCATCAGCAAAGTCTTCATGACCGTAACGCTACGACTAGACACCCCTAAATTTTAACCAAAGAATTTCTTTATTGTTATTCCTAACAGAAACTTTCAATTTTGATATACAAGGACTTTCTACACATACCAACTTCTTAAAGCTCTTGGTTAAAAAACACTCTTTGATCCCACGAAGATGTTATGTTAGTTCTGTGTTTTTCTGACTTTTTGTTTTCTGTTGCCGTTGTTGAACTCCTTCACCCATTTCAATGCAAGTTACCTGACTCTTGGATAGAATCAGGGGCTCGGTTCGAACTGTTCCTGGCAGACCTAAAGCGATATCCCTAAAAATAAAGTCCTTCTTCGACTCAACCTTTTATCATTTTTTTTGTGCGCCGATTCTAGTTTTCAAAGTGACTTCACTGTCCTATCCGGGAGGTTAATACTATGCAACCAAACTACCATAAACCTGTGAATAAAATCTTAAGTTTGAACAAGGAAATGATATGAAATCAAACTATGCTGTTCTCGAAAATCAAAATTGTATGTTAGCTACTACAACAGCCATTTCCATCATATATAATATCCAAAAGAAAAAAACATCAAAAAAATTGATAACATAAACGAGACGAACTGGTCAACACGTTCTGGACACACGAGTGAATTAACAAATGAGACACTCTGACATTTCTATTCTATTTATTTATTTACTTTTTAGCCAAACATCACATTAGCCCCTTGTTTACTTTTAGATTAGTCCGACGCATCTGGTCTTCAATAAGTCCTTATCTGAATTTAGAGAAATGATAATCCTTTTCCCTTTAATTTATTAAGATCCTTCAGAGCTCTCATTATTTATCGCCTAACAGGAAAAAAAAAAAAAAAAAAAAAAAAAGAAAAAAGAACAAAGGTTTACCTCCTCTCTCTCCTCTCTTTGTGATCTAAATGGGGAGTTGTAGGCTAAAAAGCTAACCATGAAAAAAAAAAAAAAAAAAAGGTACGAAGTAGACCTCAAACATGGATATCTATTCTTTAACCACAAGTGATAAAACACTTATTGCCAAGGAATCATCCATTTTACATGAATATAAAGGTCACAACTGATTCAATATAGGCCAGGATGCTATGAAATAAAAGTCACCTTTTTTATACCATTCAACGTGCTAATTTCAACATGTCTATTTCAAATGTTTGCAAGAAAGCATCCTTTAATGAGCAAGAAGAAAATAGTAATTTAACTAAAACTTACACAATTATGAGGGTAATATGTCAGTACTAATGTAGTATTGACCTTGAATGGAAAAAGAGTATTGGTCACAAATGAGGTTGATATGTCAGTAGTAATGTAGTATTGACCTTCAATGAAAAAAGTAGTATTGGCCACAATACAGGGACATACAAAATTCTATTGGTCCAACCCTACCCAACCCAACCCAACCTGTTTTGACCCATGGAAAAAATTGTTCGCCTCGATCACAACCCATTTAATTTTGATCCATATACTTGCCCTCCAAGTTTCTTCACCTCCGAAAACAATACACTTGTGGCTATGGTTTGGAAAGCAAAATGCTATTACCTACATTGAGCTCCTAGTGGAACTGAAAAGAAATCTTTGATGTCCTACACTCCCTACGAAACCTATGGGGTTGCCTATAACAACACATCAGAAATAAAAACCTGAACCAGAACTTGTCCCATATTTCAAAAGATCTTGTTTTTCACATCTATATATCATCACAACAAAGCGGAAGGAATCATAAAATATTGAAATATCACAAGTTTAAAGAATATAAACTTCGACCTCTTACATCTCATTAGAAGTTGTCGGGAATAACGTATGATCAAGATCTCTTGGATAGATTCCTACCTAGCTAAATGATAAGAAACCTGATTTATGTAAGGATAGATAGACTTGGGTGTCAACATGACATATTTTCCTTTCATGATTTGAACTGGTGCACCTCTGAATCCGTACATGGTACTTCCTTTGCAGCGATCATGCAAATAAAGAGTATTATATATTGAGCATTTCATAAGAAACTCCTTAGTTTCGTTAAATCGAGCTTCCATCTCTTGTAAGCAGATTGCACTTTTCCGTTTTCTTGTGTTTTGGCTTCTTCCAAGTCAGCCTGCAAAGTAATAGTATGCTTACAGGTTGTAACTCAATTAAAATAGAATTGTGGTTCAAATACTCATTATTTTGAAGGGGGGAAAAGAAAAAAGCAAAAAAAAAAAAAAAAAAAAAAAAAAAAGATTTCATTGATTCATTATCTCGATAATACTACCAAAAACCTCTAGCATCTCAATCAGGTGTTCAGCTCAATCGTGATCTAAATCATCCGGCCTAATTAGGACACAGTCCTGGCCTGTAAAAGAATTCAAAACACCATTAAAGCTAAAAAGCAGTCGACACTTAATAACTTAAATGATCCACATATTATTAAACGTACAGAAGTATAGTCTTACATTAAATATTATGTTAACACAGTTCACTTTTGTTTAAACATATGCTTCAAATTCACCTTTGAAAATTTCCAATCTAATTATTATATCTGTGAGAATATAAGATAAATATACATGAATGGTTGAAGATTATCAGTATCCATAAATAAGGAAAAAGAAAAGAGCATATGAGTTTGAGTTTTTCGTCCCTTGTATACTTCAAGCCCATAAAAGAGGTGAGGCGTCAAAATTGTGCCTTGTTACCATGATTATACACACGCAGAACACATGTCGTCTAAATCTTACCCATTAACAGAAACTTGTTAAACATGTTACATTAAGATGGTCTACTGTATATGTCATTGGCGTGTGTCACTACAGGTCGTTTACCTAGTGGTATGTGAGTGGTCATCAACTAATTACTGAGTCTAGGAAACATAAAAATAAGATTGCACCACATTTATGTATTACCTTAAGGACACAGAAAGCACAGTAGGTGGAATAAAGGCTATAACATACAATTAGCTTTGGCCTTGGGATTAAGTTAGGTAGCCATTTACGTATACGAATCTTCATAAGAGATCTCCAAGCTTGTGTATTCATTTATGAATGGTGTACGTCTTCATCCTGTTTACCCATCAACTACAATACAGCAGCGTTCCTTTTGTCTTAATACGTCTAGCTCTGCCTTCATGCCTGGAAGCTACAACACTTCTGACTGTAATTTTATACATAGCACGAAATTCGTACTTTACTATGAGATTTTATTCGTGACAACGCTTATTAAAACGTGTGTAAACAGTTGGTTGGGATATGTAATTTTGTATTAAGTATCTTTAATAATGATCACATTGTTCAAAGGATTTTCATGCAGAACACATCTGTTTATAGCATCTTACATCGACATTTGTAAAGGGTTACATAACACTAATAGGTCCTATGATTATACGAATGGAAAGCAATTGTGTATTTCACTCTTACATATAAAAAGGTAATGTATTCATCTACAACATGTAAAAAGTATAATTCCATAAAATACCTTAATTAAAAGTGGGCCTCAAGAGATTTATCCCATACATATGTGCTACCATTAGATGCATCTTCAGCATCTTTCTCCATTGAAAGCCTAATGTATTCCCTATGTGCAAACCGGTCCCATTCTGTCAATGTCGGATTCTCACGTTCCTGATCAAAATAAAGTGTTAATTTTATGTTTTAGTGAGGATCATATACTGTATAGCAGAAGTGGAACTACGTATGTATTATTTTTACAGATATATTCTTGGCTTAAAGCACACTTGCTTACATATTTTTACAGATCTTTTCTAACAAATAAATTTGACTAAAGATAAAAATTTAAACTTTATTAAATTAAACAATATCCAAGTTCATACAGATATAACAAACACGAAATCAAAAACCCGCTCACCAAATTTGAGTAAAAACTTAAACATCACATCATCAAGATTCAAACTTTATTGAGATTTATCAAAGCCCATGGTCATGAAGATTCAAGAAGCACACAATTAAACGCTTATACACACAAATTGAGTACAAATAATACAGGTTCAAACTTTATTAAAATTAAAATATAATTACCATCAATGTAACTAACCAGCATATGATATAAAATCATAATGAAGCATTAAAACTAACAGACCACTATTAACACCTCAAAATTAGATGAATTGAATGATAAATTTTAGAACCCTAAAATATATCACCTTTGTATCGTGTCGTTTTTGTATCGATTCAAAGTAGTTGATGATTAATCGCACTTAAACATCATCAATTGAATTTGATTTTTGTGTATCAATAATGAAGGATGGTGGTAGAAGGCTTGTGTTGGAGGTGGAATATGTTTTTTCTTTTTTTCTTTTTTTTTCTGTTCGACTGATAGGTATGATTGTGTCGTTTACATTCAGGTCCTTGAAGTTTATAATACTTACTCCGCTTTTTTAAAGTTTCTTTTTCTAACATTTTTTACACATATGTTTTTTTGGTTAATTTACTTTATACGCGAAATTTTTCAATTTTGACTAAAATCGATTCAATTTTGACTTTTTAATAACCAATAATATCGTACGATTTTGTCCGCGTGTCAGTTTCAAGCATTCTGGTTGGTTTAATTTTTTTTCTCATAAGATTGTTCTGTCAAAAAACCTCCGAAATGATGTAATTCTTTTATTATATAAAAGATTAACCTTCCATGAACATAATCTCTTGAAAAACTAGAATTGCGCACAAAAAAATGAAAAAAGTTTATCGTAGTTTTTCATAAATTTATGTCTAGTCGTCTACGGTCATAAACTTTGCTATGATCGAACAGTGGACTAATAATTTCTTGGATGCTCTATAAAGTAAAAGTTTATGTGGGAATTGTCACATCATATCAAATAAGCCAATAATTTCAAAAGAACAACTCCTCATGATTTTTTGGTATTTAATTTGTGATAAAAGTGCATTAACTTAGCTGTTAAATTGCTATAGCTTTAATCTACATCGCATGTAATAAACTATGTGTTATGTGATTTTTAGGTGGGTTTTCGAACATGATACTCACTGTTAAATTTCATTTCATGTCGATAAAAAATAAATAAAATAAAAAATCACATAAACACGCAGAAGCATAGGAAGTTAAGATACAGAAAATGTAAGAAGAGGTAGGTAGGATCAAAAGTCTAATCTTAACCGTAGGATCGCATCAATCAATCAACGGTGAAGAAGAAGTGATCAAACCGGTGGTGGATGGTAATGTCGCTTGATCAATCCACAAATGGTGTGAATCGGCAGGATGACCCCGTTTTGGCACCAGCCATTGTCTATCTTATAAGGAATAGCTCCGGCAACTAAGGCACCGCCTGTAGTGAGCACAAGCCGAGACTCGAACCCATGACCATTTATCCACAAAATCTCTCATGTGGACCCATAAGGTTTTCAAAGGTGGGTACCAATTGAGCTAAACCCCTTTTGTAATTTCGCTCGATCAATGATCAAAGGCTTGGAAATTTTATTTATATTTTCATTTTTCTAGTGGAGTAATCTTTATATGGATTATCTGTTAAGAAGAATGTAGTAAATTGTGTGCTTAGATGAGAAACATCTAAACTTTTAATGAAAAGATAGTTCTGAAGCCATGTTTTTAGCATTTGACATTATTTTCAGTGAAAACAATAAAAATAACATCAAAGTTGCATATAGATGTTAGCTTTTTAAAGTTTGAGCCTTTAAAGTAAATTAGTTTGATGATAAATTTTCACACAAATTTATAAAAGATTTTATAAGTTCAAGCAAATGAAAATAAGCTTTTAAAATGAGTAAAGCTTGGAGTTTGTCAAATTATTTGATAAACTTTGGAATATTATTGACAAACACGTCATTCTATAACAACAAGCTATGGCTACAACCAATTAGCCAAACGCATATAAGAAAATAAAACTTCATCTTCGAGCTTATAATAAGCTGCAGTATCGGTTTAAGTCTAACTGATTTTGCCAAACACATCTCAAATAACATTTATTCATGTTTAGAGGACTAACTCAAAAGTGGTAAATAAACTTGCTAAAGAATTTGATAAGGAATATTTAATACATGGCTTTATAAGTTGACCTTAAATTGTTTTGTTTTTGAACAAGACCTTAAATTGTTTGATGAGACATATATGGCTCTATATCTTGGCTTTTGACTATTTTAACATAACGATGGACAACTAGCTAGTTGGACCAATCATGAAGATTTCAAAGCTATAAGCTTTTTTTTAGAACGGCTTTCAAAGCTATAAGCTAGAAGAACGGTTCTGGTGTATCAGTCTTTTTTTATTAGAGATATTGTTAGCAACGATTTTTCAACATGAGTAGCATTTTCTTTTACACTATCGAGTCTCATTGAGAAATATTTAGTAATCGATCCAATCTAAAGCCGAAAATCCATGGCTTAAGTGAGAAGGTGGTTGGAAAGCCGAAAATTCAACGTTTTATAGAAACCAGAACTGAGAAATCAAGCTCGACTGTTTAAGCGGTCTAGACTGCAATACATGAACATAAATATTTATCAAATCAAAAACCAAACGTCTCTTTAACAAGGTCACTTGACACGGTTACGTTCTAGTAATACTTTTATATATTTTTGTTTCTTTATACTGATAAATAATGTCATAAAGCAAATAAAGTTGATCGGTTTGGTTTTGATTGGTTTGACTAATGTTGGTCGTTGAGTGCTAAATTGAGGCAATCATATTTGTTACACATGAAACGTTTAATGGACGGACAGATTTAAGTTTGTAGCATAACAAGACAATACATTAATTAAAGATTGTTGATAGAAAGATATGATGAATTTGTGCGAAAGAGATAGAACGTGTACCGAGAAAAAATTTCCTTTGCTTTTGATACAAATTAGCTGAATATTGTTTTATAGACGACAATGAGTTTAAAAGATCAATAATTAAAAAGGCATGTCTTAAAACTTAGCATTCTATTTACAACGAAAGGTGTGAATTAACGGGAACAATTTGACTCTGAATGTCTTTTGGCTCCAACAATTGTTCACCCTACAAGAAATAGCTCCAGCAACTCTTCTTTCTAGTGGGGCACCAACTGAAGTGAGCAAGAGTCGATACTCGAACCTTTGACCTTTTATCCACAAAATCTCTCCAATAAGCTCATGAGTTTTTCGAAAATGAGTACCAACTGAAACAAAGCTTTTGGTAAAATGGAAAAGAAATTTAAAAAGAATCTCTTCCACATCTTTTAAAATTGGAAAGATTTGTAAAGAAGATAGCTTTTCAAGCTTTATTTGCTTACAATTTTTTTCTTTTCTTTTTCCCTCAACGTGAAATTAGTAAAAACAATTTTTTTCTCCATCTTCTTTTCCTTTGTTTTATTCCTCTCCACTTCGTTTCTTTTTGTTTTTATACTCGGAAACATATAATTGTGGAAATGAAAGGATCTTAACCAAGTACTTTAGCAGAATTTGTTTCTTTATGCACCTACGATTTGCCTTTAAAACAAATATTAGATTACGTATTTTATTTATAGAATTACCACAGTGGGGTGATGCGTGAAATGAGGGTGCCAAACTGCCAATGATGATGGCTCACACCCATTGCGTTTAGCCTAAAGTCTATTTCTACTCTAACTCATTGCATCATATTTTATGTTTTGGGAAGTCAATTAGAACACTCCAAATATTATTACTTTGTATTCTTGTTAAGAAAAGATAACTTGATAAACTGAATTTAGCGAAATATAAGTGAATAATTCAAACGGACCACATAATTCTTTTTAAAGACAGGATTACTAACATAATTAGTGTGGTCAATCATGTTTTATAAGAAATCATAAATGGAAAGAAGGACAACAATTTACTAGTGTCTCCTATTACCAGCTAGTAATCCATCTAATCTCGAAATTCATCAAGCTGAACCTCTCAAATTGGTCAAGCTGAACCGGACAAAGTCACCAAACCAAAAACTTAAACGACCATATACCGAAAAGCAAAAAATTTATATGGTCCAAAAAGATACTACTACCTGAACTTGGTTTATGTTCTTATTCCACACTCAATCGATCCGTGCTTATGTTGAGATAAGTCGATCGGTCATCTTGTTTCTCTTCACACTAATTCACCACATGTGAATTTAAGGCCCACTAACTTTTTTTACAAAACGTTAATTATTATTTAATTTCTCCACTGTAAGTATCTTGGCCAACCTACACCGTTGATTCTTGACACAAGCAAATATATTATTGATAGTTCAACATGGTCACTTCATTATATATATATAACAATCCACAATGGATCAAACTCCAAGACCTCTAAAATAATACTATTTGTGAACAGTGTATAATATTGTTTTTTATTCCAACGCAAAGTAATTTTAGTACTATATAAAATAATATTTCCTGTATATAATAAATTAATAATACACATATTGTCTATAGCGCTGGCCTTTCATGATTGGTCCCAATAAATTAAAAAACTATTTGTTTATTTTACAAACGAATCCTTATTAAAATATTTGAAAAATACCTGTGCTCTGGCTTTACAAAAAGAGAGCTATTTAAAAAGAATATTACAAAACATACACTAAAGTTTTGACTATTAACATTTTTTTATACAACAAATTTTATTTAACAAGTATCAAATAAATATCTCGCGATTTGTTGAACAGAAAAAACACTGTCAAAAATGTCTCTTGATAACGAACAAAACGAGCCCAATATTGATATGCTTTTGACAAACGTACAACTTTATAAAAAATGTTGAACTTTAATATATATATTTAATTTTCTAAATAAAAAACTTTCAAATTGCACCCTTAAAGTCTCAGATACTTTAAAAATCGACAACCAAATTACGAATACAGTTGCCAAAACCGCAGTGTCGACACGGTCTTCCAAACACGAGTTTTGCTATTTAAAAAAGCTCGGCCATCGGGACAAACCCGTTGGCACGTGATCTAAGCAGGTAACTTGCACTTTTTTTTCTTTTTTTTTCTTTTTTCTCTATACCTTTGGGTTTGGCCTGTTTCTTTGACATATAAGTTGGACGTTACAAAAACAATAAATGCACTAGGAAAAACCAAAAGGCCAAATATTTGTAAACCGTTATTTTATACTCTCTTCGTCCCATATTAAGTGTTCACTTCAAAATGCACAAATTTTTAAGAAATTCCACTAACTACACTCTCCACCAATCAAATATCATTTTTACCCACTAAAGTCTCATTTCATTGGTTGAAATACAATATGAACACTTAATTTGGGACATCCCAAGATTCCATTGTGGACAACTAATATGGGACAGAGGGAGTAACTTTAAAAGCATCTAAGATAATCTTCATAAACGAGTACAAAAAAA
>LBNU01004544.1:63640-75429 GCA_014162995.1 Artemisia annua | reverse complement strand
AAAAAAAAAAAAAAAAAAAAAAAAAAAAAAAAAAAAAAAAAAAAACTAACAAAAACATTGAAGTCAGTCTACTTATACGTTCTACATAAAACGACACGTTGTGTTACAAAACCTGAAAATACCCCGCCGCAACGCGACGGGTACAACCAACTCGTTAAAAGACATCACATGTGGTTTTCAAACATATAGTTACTTTGAGGCCCACCCGACTCTTTTTGCAATTAAACCATGAATTAATTTAACCACTAAAAGATCTTGGCTCACCCACAGTTTCGATTCTTGACCCATGGTCCCATGCGTAGATAATTAAATGTCGTTGTTTAGTACTCCAAAGTCCAAACAGATCGAGCCAACTTAAATATAGCTAGATCTGTTTAGTACGATGGATTGTTCATTGCTCTATGGTCAAGAACATTATAGCTAGATAGATGGACAATATGAAATTAATTATCGGGTTAGTTTCATGTGAAATTTATAATATTGAGTCATTTGCATTTGCTATAATTTTGGCATACATACAACTAGTCGACCAGATGCACTTAAGATTAGGGACGAAATTAAATCAGAACACAAAGTGACTAAGTGAGTTACAATAAATTAAACTAAGCAATAATATAAACACAACTGTTTGAGACTTTCACTTTGTGTATTTGAGAAAAATCGATGTTTTTTTTTAACTAAACTAACATTACGTTACAAAAATCTAAAAAAGTCCCGCGCGCGACCCACCCTTATTATGTCACTGCGTAAGATATATGTTGGTTCTAACTGTTACAACGATTCACAAAACCTGAAGGTGACTCATGCACGACCAAAATGTATCCATAATGAATTACTCCATATTATATCGTACTATACATACATATATTATATATGACTATATGTAGTGTCATGCATACATACAGACATACATTACCAAAATATATTCATAATTATATGTAGTAGTGTCATTATTGTCTCCATAAGTTGTTGTCACTTTTGTGCCTCTTTATATATCACTAAAGATGTCCATCGTGTACGATGATGTTTCAATAATATCTGTTTCTTTGTTTACAGAGAGATCCATAGGTGGTCCAGTAACTTATTTATTTATTTATTTATTTATTTAATATTATTATTATTATTTTTAAATGCAAAGGGTGAACTATATTTAATACCAACACATATTACAAAATAAAACATGGCTCTAATTGGACATGCCCAATAGGCCAATAGAGATACAAAACAGGAATACAAAAGAGTAAAAGACCATCAAAACTACACAATATCCAATATCATATACTACACTTATCCAATAACTGATATGTCACAAATCAGATATAGCCATGTATATACTGCATCTAAATCAGAAGTGAGCTATCAAAGCCATCAGCAAACCATCCTTAATTAGACTTTACCCTTTATGCACCAAGACAATAACTTCACAATTACATTTCCTACTCATCTACTCACCAAGATCAGTCAACCAATCCACACTCAACCAAGGGAGATCATGAGCAGGCTTCATTGTGCGAGTTACCTTTCCTTCTGATTCAAATATAGAAGCAACCTCCAACACATAGTCCTGTATGTCTTTGTTTTCTTTCATGTGCGATGGTAGAAAAAACTCTAACACATAGTCGTTGTTGCTTTCTAAACCATGCAGACATATTGCGAACCAGCTAGTTAACCCACTCCTACGTGCATAGTGGACCAAAGGGTAGACTTCTACACTGAGTTTGGTTACATCTTCACAAAAACACAAATCGCCGGATAAGACCTTGCTAATAAAGCCACGAGACTTGTCCAAGTGTTGTTTTTTACATTCTTGCCGAAAATTCCACCAAGTCCCGCCTTGATCAACATGAAATGGTAAACCACATGTTGACATGCAGACATTCCCAAGGCATCTGGTATCATATCTATTACAGCTCTTTTTTAAATTTTGTTCATAGGAAGCAACACTAGTGAATGGGGATAGAGCCCATGTCTGAGCAAGAGGTAATTGGTCAGTGCGACACACAACTTTCATAATTTTGAATATTTCATCCAATTCAATCACCTGTAGATTATTTAAAGGACATCTCCAAGATAAGTATTACGAAGAAAAACAAGATTTCAAAAATGACTCTTTCAAAATATATAGTCATGATAGTAGAATTTCAGATAATAAATTAGCCATGCACATCTTACATTTGAAGCAGGATCATCCAATACTTGTAGCTCTAGGCATGTCAGTTTTTGTGTCTGCCAAGTTAACATTTGGAAATTAGTAGCTATATATGCAAGGAAGAGTAAACTAGATTACAATTCAACAGAAAACATGACCGCGAGTTATAAAGATTATAACCTTGAGTGCCGTCTCAAATTGTTGAACCTCGTAGTCAAAACTCGGATACTTCGAAGAAGCCAACAATTCAAGTATACCAACACATGACCTTGTAAGAGAATCAAACACTGGTAAAGCCAAATATCCATGGAGATTGCAAAGATTCGCACACTCTTGTTGTGGAAAATGTTTTGGCAAGTAGTTAGCTAGATCGGAGGACCATTCTGGTAATCCTCGCCTAAATACTCGAGCGATCGGACTAGTGTCTTCATCTTCATCATCCTTAGCCACAACAAAAAAGTTGTGCACAGAGTCCTTTCGATACAAAGGAAGTCGTTCATCAATTACACCAAGACCAAATGGTTGATCTATAGATGTAAGCAGTTGGTGTTTCCCAACGACACGAGGAGACCAAAACTGAACAAGAACATGTTGCTCCCGGAAAGTTAGCAACTTTAGGACAGCTTTGATCTTATCTTCTACTATCTGATTATGTGGGTCGATTTTGGGAGCCATCAGCTCATAATCTATATTTTAGAAAAATGACGAATCCAATCAGAAGCATATATGCACACAAACCTTAAATTACACAAATAGTATAAACCAAACATGGACAAGTTTCTTTTTATAGCTAAAAATTATAAAGTACGAGTAGTTAGGAAGAAAGATATACCACCAGTAGTTGTAGATTGAGAAAGTTCATCAGCTTTTCCAGAGACCCAAAGTGGCGTCAGGTATATCGACTCCCCGTAAAATGCACCTGAAGAGGGTTCCAAAGAGATGTTTTCATTCAACATGTCATTCATTGGAGTCATACCCAAACCAAATAATTTGAAGGTGTGAAAACAAGGCTATAGAAAATAGAAAGATTTTTGAGATATCTATGAGGAATGGGGTTAAAGTTTAGACTATATATAAGGACAGGAGGACACATAAAAGTAAAAAATAAAGTAACGTCACCAAAAAACCAGGTTAACGCGCGTGTTGAACCTCCAGGTCACCATCTTTATACCCCCCTTAACTTTCATAAATATTCATTAATAGATTAGATATTATGGACTTTGGATTTGGAGTTAATGCTGACAAGTAAATGTTTTTTAAAAGATATCTATATAGGTGGATTTTGCAGTTGATACTATAATAAATTCTCTCGAATGTGTGCAAGAATTAATTAAAAACATATACTACTGTCAATTTTTATTTACTTTTCTAGTGGTACATTAACTTTTTCACTCCATTTCATCCAATTGTTTATTTAAATACCACAATAAAATTAAATGTTTTACCGCTTTCCAAACCGTGAACAAACATAATTCTAAAAGCTATACTTTTGAAAACCAATAACAAATTCAAGTTTAAATCCAAATATAAACCCTCAACCAAATTGGTGTAAAAAAAAAAAAAAAAACAAAAAAAACAAAACGCACACAAAACTTTTCTTAACCATAACATCTAGAAGAAACTTAGAGTTTATGATCTTCAAACTTAGCCATCCGGATTCACATAGTATATGACATATGTTGTGCTGGTTTAATTCTCATTACGTTATTTTTTTCGTGTTTGTAGTTTAATCCTTTGAGATAGTTACCACTGTTTCTTTAAGTTAATGTCTTCACCTAGTATATGACATATGTTATTTTGAGGGTGTGTGAACACCACATCCCCATAAAACAAAACACAAGGACACAAACTATCCCACTAGCCATATAAAATAAGAACCTTGATATATAGGTTTAATAAAGGGGCCTAATGGTGGACTTAAGGCTTTAAATACTTGTACAGTACATTGTACAAGTATTTAAAGTCTTAGGTCCACCATTAGGCCCCCTTTATTAGGTCCACCAAACATATTCCATAAAATAAATGTGACAATGACAAAACAAAGATACCAAAGAACAAAGTGACAAACTATAATAAGTTAATAACAATGATGACCAAATGAACCACATCACATATGTGGTTGGCGGTGGCTAGTGGCTACCCGAGCTGAGCATTTTCTAGATTCCAATTAGCAGGGAAAATTTACTTACGTGTCCCACTAAACATCTTGCCATCTTAAATCTCTTTTAAAATTTGGTTCGAAGAGATTTTGTCAATGTACTAGGAAGAACTGAAATTATCAAAATTAGACCATTTTTGAGCATGATATACTTTTTTAAGTGACCGTATTCGTTAAACATATATACATTTAATTAAAGCCTAATGCTAAAATTTAAAGAAGTGAAAGACCAAGGAATACATTGGCTAAATTTTAGGGCCTTTTTGTATCGAGTGTTATATAACACGAACAAAAAATAATCAAGGTTAAAGTTATAATATAATAAAAGACTTTGAAAAAGTTAACATAAATTTATATTTTGATATAGAGGGAGTAATTCTTATTTGACCCATGCATCGAATATTATTGACGATCCAAATAAATTCCCTTTTATCTTTTTAGGTTTTGTAATTGAGGTTTTAAACATATAAAAGTATAGAATGCCAGAATTACATTTGATTTGATGTGTATATTATTTGATTTGGTGTATGTTTGAATAAGAGGAGAAGAATTTATGACCTAGTATATATTATCGTATATCGTATATGATTATCAAACCTAACGACTTAGTATTGTTTATTTTTCTAGCATTGTGCTAATTGAAAGAGCTACATTTGGTAAAGTAACAAAAGTGATATTGTCATTAATTAATTTAATTTAATTTAATTTAATTTTTCTTTTTTTTAGGGAATACATCAGCGTAAAGGAGTTTCAAGTGATATTTGCCGGGATGGTACTTTAAAAAAAATAAAATAAAGGAGTTTCAAGCGAATTTCGTGACCAAATGTGATGCTCTTAGGCTACTCACAGTAAGGCGACATAATCCCTTTTTCTCTGTCACGTCAACTTTATCTCTCCAGCGACTTGCAGGTGATTGGGTGCCCCAGTAAAGCAACCTACATTACAAACAACATAACCCACAAAAATAACTTTTATATTTAATACTACACACAAAAAGCACTCACATGAAACAGAAAATAATAATAATAATAATAATAATAATAATAATAATAATAATAATAATAATAAGCAAGTAATATTCGGTCGTGTAGGTGACCAAGTTGAGTTTTTTTCGTTTGGCGACCAAGTAGCCACAGTAAGGATGACCGAAGCCGACCTCAACGACTGAGTCGGTCGACACCCTTATTGTGGGTAGCCTTATATACTGAAACTTTTTGTCAAACATTTTGTAATGCGAAAAGTACGCATATTTTTTTGAAGTAGAAACTTGAGAAGACTATGCTATTAATTATTGGGGCTAACCTCATATGGGTTGAGGTTTAGACGTTATTATTTTTTTTTCTTAGTTTAGACGTTATTTTAGGCTACTTATATCACTACAATTTAAGCTATGTGGAGCATGCTAACGATTTCAAAACAAATTTGAAAGACAACGAATTAGAAAGTTGTTATTAACTTTATGGGATGATAGATAATATAAGATTTGATTCGTCTGGACTTTACGATATTAAACTCGATGCACTTTATGATATACGTAGCTATGTTGTTATTCTGATTTTAAGTTAAAAATGATTAATGCATGCACCTAATGTTATTATTTATTTATTTATTTATTTATATATAGGCATTCAGAACCAGCATACTCTCTTCATAATTCCAGTACACTTTTAGTTCAGAAACTGCACATTCCACATTTCCTCTGCTTTTACCACAACATTAGTCCTTTTTTAACTCTGAGATAGTCTATTTCCACTACAAGAAAAAAGCCTTTTAGCGACTTTGTTAGCGACGTTTTTAGCAATGTATTTTATGCTTGCGACATTGTTTGCGACTTTAGGTGATGGGTCGCTGTAAACGAGTCGCAAATTTTTGCGACTTGTGAGATATGTCGCTAAAAATAGCGACTAATATAACGACTTCATAAAATAAGTCGCTGTAAATTTGCGACTTCAGTATTTCTTGTCGCCATTTGCATCGCTGTTTCAAAGAGATGTCGCCATCTAAGTCGCTTAACGTGACGCTATTTCTGAAAAAGTCGCTATTTAAGTCGCTAATTAAGTCGCTAAACTCTATACAAGTCGCAATTTGAGTTGCGATCTAGGTCGCCATTTAGGTCATTCATTAGTAAAATTGGTGCTTGTGCATTTTGTTTTTCAAAATTATAGCGTTGATACAGTAAAAACATAATACAATATACTTCTTATTACAGCAATACACAAATTACATTATTTGGCCTAATGAACTTAAAGTTTTATAGAGTACAAACATAAGACTAAAATCAAAGTTACAAGTTACAACTGTTTTTTCTACCCAAAAATTTGACCAATGTTGTTACCAAAGTTTTAATATGGACTCAGCCTGCCCAAGCTATTCTTCCGCACTTTCATGGCCAATTCAGAATCCATGGCACAACCTGAAAATCAAAATCCAAAATGATCGAAAGTTTACTAACAAATCATCAATAAAAGTGGTTCCTTGTCTAATGCGATACTCATCATTCTAATTATCATATCAATTTAAGAATCTCAAATAGCTCGCTTTAACTGTCCAAAAGTACTAAGTTTCGGATGTATCGACCAGTTTCTTTTTATCGATTTCTTATTTGACCCGTTGGAGATCAAACATAAACCATACCAACCCGTTCCTAAGTAAACAGGTTGAAATTGCTACATCTATGATCCGACTTACCATTATGTTAAAAGTTTACTAACAAATCATCAATAAAAGTGGTTCCTTGTCTAATGCGATACTCATCATTCTAATTATCATATCAATTTAAGAATCTCAAATAGCTCGCTTTAACTGTCCAAAAGTACTAAGTTTCGGATGTATCGACCAGTTTCTTTTTATCGATTTCTTATTTGACCCGTTGGAGATCAAACATAAACCATACCAACCCGTTCCTAAGTAAACAGGTTGAAATTGCTACATCTATGATCCGACTTACCATTATGTTAAAAACCCCTGTATGAACATGATAATTACTCGTTTAAAGAACAATTATAATCTAGTGTAGAGAGCATAGGTAAAAAGAAAATGCATCAGAAATGCAGTGCTCAGTTAAATCACTTCTAAGAATGATTAAGTGGATTTCTTACCTGCCATGTGACTCATTTTAGAAGCTTTTACTTCTCCACTGCCTGATATTACAATCCAAGATAAGTAGTGCTTACTTATCAATCAAAGTTTATCCTTAACATATAACCGAGAAAAGAAAAATGTCAATTCAGTAATTTAGTACTTAGGATATTGGCTTATTAATCAAAGTAGTGCTTACTTATCAATCAAAGTTTATCCTTAACATATAACTCAATAATTTAGTACTTACAGGTTGTAGTTAAGTATTAGGATTTTGGCTTGCATTATAGCCCAACATGATCCCAAGCTCAATAATATGCATTTTCGCCAACCTTCAAAATATCAACAAAATTGTGTTGCTTATTGCACGATATATAACAGTGCAGCAACAAGCGAAGAGTATATTGCATGATATATCATAAAAATAAAGAATGATAACGAGCAACACTTCCAATATGTTCCTTTTCTAAACACTCATATATTAGGTGACATGTTGCATATGCTTAAAATTGGTATACTACTGAGTGATACAAAAATCTACATACCCGTTGAAACCGATTGAATACAAATGAGGTTTTATAATATATCGTCCCATCTCCATCCTTTGCTTGATTATATTCACAACGATCCTGAAACAAATAGAATAATTAAAAGGCTATATCAGCTACACTAAAACAGAACATGTTATTTTCCTATAACTACTCCATCTTTGACCAAATATAAATGAAGATCCTTTGACCAAAAGTTCATTGGTAGGGATAGGAAACTCACTTACTCTCACGAATTCAACATCCACATGTAATAATTTATGTATATTACCAGTCAAACGAAAATATTTACAAACATGTTTTTTCCTAGAAGTTCCAAGCAATTAAAGCATATCAATCGAACCGTATAGAGTTTAGCGATGGTTTATCAGAGCTGCAATGTCAAATAACTTACATTTATATATGTTATTACACTCATTTGATTCAGTTCAATGTAATTGGACTACTAAAGATATGAACATATATGTACTTTGGGCCCTATATATGGCAACTTAATTTGCATAGCCATTTAAGAGGTTAAAATCGATTAATGTCGTCTATTAATAAGTTGCTAATAACAGATGTTTGCTTTAGCTGGTTTAGTTTTGTTCCTATCTTGCTACAAAGTTTAAATGCCTTGTCCACTATTGAGACTTTGACCTATTTGTCATAGTATAGATCCCTAAGTTGACCATGCTAAATCTTCCTGAGGACTATGACAGATTGTGTGAACTTTAAAGTTGTGGCTTGTTGTTATCCCTGCATGCAATGGTTCAGCTGGTTATTATATATACTATCATAAGAGCTCCGTTTTCAACCACTATATTCACCAAAAGAGCTTAATATATCAAACATAAATGTGGATCTGTATATTAATGTTTGTATAACAGAAAGCAAGTAAATGATAAAACGCTCGCCTAACCTCACCTCCACTCAAAACAATCAGGAAGACGTTTACTTCAAGTGAGACTAAGAAGGAACCTGCATAAAATTACATCACAAACTTAGATTGTTTAACTCAAAAGTGATTTAACTTTAGGATGCAAAACCAAAAGCCGATAAATGTGCAGTAACAAGAGTCATACGGCAATTAGCCGAATCAATTTCTACAAGATGAAACACCTGGCAAAACTTCAAAAACACATGATGTTCCGCGATATAAACAAGCACGACTACCTAAAACTTAGATGTTAACAGAGGACTTTCAACAAACACTTGATAGACAATATTTCTGGTAAAAAAAATCAGCAAACACTTAATAGGCAATATTAAACAAAAGCTTGACAGGCGAAATACGAAACGAGAGAATTTGCATAAACACGNCAAGAGTCATACGGCAATTAGCCGAATCAATTTCTACAAGATGAAACACCTGGCAAAACTTCAAAAACACATGATGTTCCGCGATATAAACAAGCACGACTACCTAAAACTTAGATGTTAACAGAGGACTTTCAACAAACACTTGATAGACAATATTTCTGGTAAAAAAAATCAGCAAACACTTAATAGGCAATATTAAACAAAAGCTTGACAGGCGAAATACGAAACGAGAGAATTTGCATAAACACGTGAACAAGATTACGAAACTAACACTTAATCGAGAGCGAAGATCATACCAGCAAACAAAATAGATGATTGAACAACGTCCACGGTGAAGTCACCACCTGCGGTGTGGTGGTGAACGACGGTGAAGGAGGCGGTCCGACGACGGTGAATGTGAACGGCGGCGAAAGAGGTGGTGCAACGACAGTGAAGGTGAATGGAGGTGAAAGAGGTGGTGTAATGACGGTGAAGGTGAACGGCGGCGAAAGTGGCGGTGCGACGGTGGCGCTGAGGATTTGGGGAAAATTCAATTTTAGGGCACGAACCGGGAGCTAATTCTAAAATCTAAAGTGACGCTTAAAATGGGGGACTGGGTTTAACTAAGGGTTTAGTTTTTATATAGTGTTAAATTAAAGTGTCCGATATAATGTTGTCTGTTTTGTAGATAAATAAGTGGTTGTTTATTTTGTGTACTGAATAAAGTGTCTGAATTAAAAGAATTATTGTTATACCATTTTATTTGAAATAAGTATTGATTAGAGGTTAAGAAGTAGAAGGGTAAATATGTAAAAGTAAGATAAAAGTGATGACTTAAGACCCTAACTTCTATGATTTTTTCTAGAAAGTCATCTATTTAACTTAAGCACCAAACAAACACTCAATTAATGACTTAATAAATTTAACTCTTTAAATCATTATCAAACACCACCTAAATATATTTAGACAGTAACCGTTAATGAATAAAATATTTTGAATTTTGCTTTAGAAGAATTATATTATATATATGAAAATTGATATTTTTTATAAAATCAACTAGGTATATATACACTTAATTTTGTATATGTTGCCATGAAAGGGATTGCGAGCAATAAGTGACACGTTTGGAAAAATTGGACCGGTAAAAGCATAAGAACATGGTTTACGTTTTCGCAAATAGCGACATGGTTAGCAATGTGTTTTATGTATGTCGCAAAATTTAGCGACTTGATTACCGACATATTTTTTAGTGTTGCAAAGTAGCGACCAATTTTACGTCATTTTCTAAGGCGTCACGCAATCTGCGTCTTCATTAGCGACATGGTCTAGAATGTCGCTACAATAGCGACGTAACTCGCGACACAAATTGCGACATTATAATCTGAAAAACAAATTGCGACATATAAGGCGATATCGTTTGCGACACGACGACGTAGACATCGCTAAAATTGTCACTATTCATGTCGCAATTTTGCGACTTCGAATAGTGAGTCGCTAAAAATGACGCTAAAGAGCAATTTTCTTGTAGTGTTCTTATTTCCTCAATAATGATCTTAAACAGATTATCCACACTTCTACTATTGGCATTGAATAGTCTTCCATTTTTTTCCATCCATATATGATAAACTATTGCTGCATGCACCTAATGTGTTTGACTTTACGATATTAAACTCGTGTGGACTTTACGATATTAAACTCGATGGACTTTGTGATTGCTATGGCTGGTTTATTTATAAATCTACAAATAAATTCCTAGCATGTCTTTTTTTGAACAAATTCCTAACATGTCTGATGTCATGAATCATGAATGGAAAGAAAGTTGTGGTTCAGATAAATATAAGTAGCCCTATAGGTTAAGGAAGAGCTGGCGGAATCTTTTCGTTCCTTTTTACTAAAATTGTCACATTCTAGAATACCTACCATAATTTAGGTGCGCATTCCGCAGTTTCGCAATTTCGAATTAAGAGATATATATATTTTTAAAGTTATCGCAAAATTCGTAAAATATTTCACAAGATCAGGTATTTTTGTGCATGAAAAAGTTGTGAAAAAGTTTTTCTAAAAGAGAATATTTTTTTCGAAAAAAAATTATAAAAGAACGAATACTTTTGTGCATTAAATCGCTTTTTTATATATCAAAAATTTGTTTTTGGACCCAACTTATTTTGACTTTTTTCATCAAAATAACATTGCACATCAAACTAAGACAAATTGATTTTTTTGTGCATCAAAAAATCAATTTCGAAGAATAAAAATAAATCACTTTTAGAGCACTCATAAGTTAACCGAACACCCCGAGTTAAGATATAACGCAGCGTAAAAAAGTGGTGCGTTAACTTACCGAGCCCCACGTTAAGAAGGTGCGTTAACGCATCGAGTCAAGAGGTTAACATGCGTTAAACTTGATCGTGGAAAAAAAATCATGTCCGCCCCCTCAACGGCTATCTATTCAAAAAAAGAAAAAAAAAAAGAAAAAAAAAATCACTCTAGCTCCTATACTTTTATGACCGTTTAGCAATGGTTAGTTTATTAATATATATATATTAGCAATGGTTAGTTTATTAATATATATATA
>LBNU01004544.1:50484-63584 GCA_014162995.1 Artemisia annua | reverse complement strand
AAAAAATGAGAAAAATATAAAATTATGCAAAAATAGAATAAAAGTTTTGACACCGCGTTTGACTTTCCTACTAGGTAAGAGTGAGAATAAAAATTTTGACTTGATCCGGGCATGTTGAGCCCTAGCTTGTCTCCGATCCTCTTCCAGATCATTTTAAATTCACGAACAAGGGATTCGATGCTACGGGTCGACAGAGTATTAGTACACTTATGAGGTGTACAGCTGCCATACGCCAATTGGCATACGACAACTCACCCGATGAGTTTGATGAGTATTTGCAAATGGGTGAGCGTACTGCACGTGAATGTCTTGATAATTTTAACACATGCGTTATGGACTTGTTTATGCCGGAGTTTTTAAGAAAACCAAAATGGTCTGACGTTCAAAAAATTTACGAAAAACATGAGCGTGAACATGGTTTTCTGGGCATTGTTGGTAGCATTGATTGCATGCATTTGGGGTGGAAAAATTGTCCGGTTACGTAGCAAGGGCAATATGGTAGCGGTTTTAAAAAATACCCAACTATAATGCTTGAAGTTGTTGCTTCGCAAGATTTATGGATTTGGCATGCATTTTTTGGGATGGCGGAGGCGAATAACGATATTAATGTTTTAGATAACTCTCCGTTAGTCGACGACATTCATTCTAACGAAGCCCCAAGAGCACCTTATATGATAAATGGACATCGGTATGAACGGGGTTATTACTTAGCCGACGGAATTTACCCACTGTGATCAACTTTCGTCAAATCTTTCTCGGCAACCACTGACGAAAAGCATGCTTATTTTAGAAGGAAGCAAGAAAGTGCCCGAAAGGATGTCGAACGTGCTTTTGGGGTGCTTCAAGGACGTTGGGGTATACTACAATAACCGGCACGTGCACTGGAAGTTGTTAAGTTACAAAGAATAATGTATACTTGCATAATTTTGCATAACATGATTTTAAAAGATCAAAAGTTTGCACTACGTGAGTATACGGAAATGTGGGTGGATCCGACACCACGTTTTAGCCGAGACAGATGGGTCGACAGATGTGAAGCCCAACGTCGCATAAATAGAGAAATACACGACCTAGATATGCAAACTCAACTCTAACAAGACCTTATGGAGCATGTTTGGCAAAAACGTCTTCAATGTCAAGATGAAGAAGAAGATTCCGAGGATGATGAATAATTGTTTGTAGTATTTATGTTTTTAAATTTCATATGTTTCGTAATGTAATATTTATGTTTTTAATATTTTTTTCCTTTTGTTTTAATTCCGTATTGTAATATGTTTAAGGATTAATGTTATGGTTTTAAATAAATAAAGTATTTGTTAAAGTTTGGGGATGAAATTGAAAATAATTGAGGTGAAGGTGAGTTAAGTTGAGTTATTGTTAGAATTAATATACCATGACATTCATACAATTAATAAATCAAGTAGTCACATTGGCAGGAGTGTATGATCATATATAACATATAAAAGATTAACATAAAAATAAACAAGAACGTACCTTTGGATTCTAGCTAAACAAGAATCAAACTTCATTAAACCTTGAACAATAGATGAACCCTAATTAGTATCATGGGGTTGTGGTCTAGTGGTAAAGGCTTGAGTAGTTAAGCGAGCCCAAGTGAGAGTAGTACCGGTTTGGGTGACCGACCGGGAAGTCCTCACTTGGGAACCACAAGCTCTAATGATATCAGGCGAATCAGGAACAGGAGTGGGGTTATCCCCTAAGGAGAGGCTCGCGGTTGGTATATCTGCCCGAAGATGCGACACTAACTCGAGCAAACAACTAACCCGCCGTTCAAAAAAAAAGATGAACCCTAATTAGTGTTTATAAGGATCAATGATTAACCCTTTACCGTTTTGTTAATCGATCCAAGATACAATCAATAGTGTGATTATATCACGTTCCTGTACACACGTACTATTAACGAATTAAAGTTAATGCTAGTTAATTAATACACAAAATAATTTTGTTTTAAGAAAAACAAAAACATTCGACTGAGGAAAACAAAACATCAAAACCCTTTATGTTATTGTTGTTGTCGTTTTACAGAAAACAAAAGAAAAGAAAACAATTATATTTTCTCATGCACATGCATGATATGCTCATGCATGTATATCAATCTTCTGTGAACATGTCGAGAGGTACAAAGAAAGAAAACCAAGGTTTTTATTTAATGTGTGTACAAGACATGCAAAAATAAATCCTTGACTTTGCTTTTATAGGATACAAAGCTTAGGGAACAAGTTAGGGCTTGGGTTGGGTTAGAAACCCTTGGCCGATCGGATCTAAGAGCCCACAAGGGTTCTAGATCTTAACTAGATGGCAACTTACTTTATGCTCTTATGGTTTTCGCATTGGCACAGGACCAAACCAATCTTCGAAACAAACTCAAATTGAGGCCATTCTAAATGTCAGTTAATGGCTGCTGTTAATATGTGACTGCTTCAAATTTTTGGCTCGTTATGTGTCATGTAGTCCAGGTAATGTTGGCTTCAGTTTATACAGCCTTGTGAGTTTAGTTTTGTTTCAAAAAAGTAGAGATAGTATTGTTGTGGCATGTTTTAAATAGTCTTGTGGACACTTATAATCTATTCAGTGTACGTTTGCAAGATAGAAAAATGAAATACATCTTTTAGCAACCCAAGTCCAGACAAAAAAAAATGACATTTAATTGCTCTTAATTAGGTATCCTAAACAAAGATAGAACAATATAATTATGATACACAGAATTAAATAGTAACAATAAAAATAATAGTAATAACGAATAATAGTTATAAAACATCAGCTCAGCTCAGCTCATGTTGCTTGCTTTCGTACTTCGAATTCTTAATAAAATGTAAATGACAAAACATCTTCTTAACGTTAGACGTGCATAATCATCTTTTTTACTACGCAATTTGATGCACGAATATGCAATCACCTAACACATTCATACGACAAAAGGGATAATGTTTATGCGTTTGTGGCCTTCATGAATGAACTTTAATAAAAGTTTAAATGGTGACTTTAATGAACCTCGATCAATGGCTTGTGGACTTGGAACAATAATGGTAAGTGGATATAAGTTCATCTCAAGTGACTGTACGTATGCATGGACGTGTTCCATGGCATAAAGTAAAGATAATTTTATATGTCATGTGGAGTTGTTATTAACCATTTATTAGTTTATTCATGTTATGATTTTGAGTCGATCGATTCATTAGGAAGAACAAGGAATTGTCCCATTTTGATCGTTTATACAATTAGAAAGAATTACATCATAAAATTTCATCTATACTAATCTTTTATATAATAAAAGAATTACATCATTTCGGAGTATTTTTGTAAAACCCTTCTCATTGAAAAAAAAAATTAGACAAATAGGAGAGCTTGATTTTGCCACGTAGGCGAAATCAAGCAATATGATTGGTCAATAAAAAGTCAAAATTAAATTGATTTTGGTCAAACTTAATAAATTTGGTGGAGAAATTTGGTTAAGAAAAAAAATACATAAAAATATAGGTGTCAAATTTATGAAAACAAAAACTTAAAAAAAGAGGAAGTAATTAATAAAACTTTAGTGGTTGAATTTTAAATAAATTATATGGAGCTAAGTGTAAAATTACAAGTTTCCATGTTTTTTAATAACTTTAGAAAAAACACAAATAACCCCTTACACTTTATACCCCTTATACTTTATAATATTAACTTTGTTTAAAATTACATGAGTATTAGTATTAGTTTTTAGACTTTCATCCATTAGAATATTTTTTTAAATAAGGACTCATGTTATTCTATTTAAAAGTTTAATTTATGCGTACACGGGTTTGAATATTAAATACGGCTAAATTATTAGTAACGGGAATATAAATATCAAATGGTAAGCACGAGTTACTGTGATATGAAAATAAATATACGCGATTCTACTTATAACAACGACTCATGAAATTGGTATTTAAAATTTATATATGAATATCCATAAAAACATTTTAAATACTTTACGGAGCATATTTTAACTTCATTAACGCTCATTATGTGCTACTAAATTCGCACATTTTGTAAAACATGATATCAATAGTTAAAGTTAAACAATAACATCAACATCAACCTCAGCATGTCTGTCAGTTATAAACGTTATACAAAGCTAATTTACTCATTTTGACAAGTGATATGCTCTATTAGGCTGCACCTTCTATTTTTTATTACTTTAGCGGAAAGTGTATTGTGCGCGTTGTTAAATCCAAAAGAAATGAAGGAAAAAAAAGTGTACGTTTTGTGCCAATATTTTGAGTATTAACTGATTGATGTTTCTTTCAGGATGTTTTGTATACCAGTTGGTCCTTATGCGTTGTTTATTCGAACTTGACACATTAACAGACTGGGAATACAAGTTCATCACCAAGTATGCTAAAGTAGGAACCATAAAAACCCCCGAAACTACACCTGATGCATCAACTACGGAAGGTTACTTAGAACATATATTTGATATAATAATTTGTTTATATGGTATATGTGTTTATTGAGTTTTAAAATCAAGTTGTCTCTTGAATTTTCGTATACTTAAACGGCTAACTCACATAATCCCAAGTTAACGTTATATAAATGCCTTTGTCTTAGGCACTGATATGTGTTGCATTAACCTTATTCCTAACTTGCAACAAAAAAACAAATCTCACAAGTATTTGATGAGTTAATTGCTTTTGAATTTGTTGTAATATAGAATAATGATGATCTAGAAAGAGATGTAACTAATATGTCTCATTCACTTGAAAATCTGCTGCGAAAAGAATTAGCCGGCTTACTAAAGTAGGACTTGCTTAAGTTATTGGAGTTTGGGACTGTTATTTTCTACTAATTATACTAAGTTTTTAAAGGGTTTTGAGACCGTCTTAATAGTTAGATTTAGTGCTGATTAGGATTGTTTTAATGGCTGTCTTAGTAGTTATTCAAGGTGTTTGGGACTGTTTTTAATAGCTGAATTGATGGTGCTTGAAACTGCATTGATAGCTGAATTCAAGGGTGTTTGAGACTATTTCAATTGCAAATTTTAGGGGTGCTTGGAACTGTAATAATAGCCGAATACAGGGGTGTTCCGACTATTTTTAATAGGCATTGTTATTGCAAAATAAATTTGACTTATACTAAATTAATAGATGTAAAGTTCAAAACATTTTAAGACAATATATTTGATATTAAATACATGATAAAAATTTTATGTCAAAATCCCGTGCGTGCACGGGTATTATAACTAGTTTTACTTATGTAACTTGAAAACGGATTTTCCGAGAACTACCCTCTTAATAAGTGCAAAATCCTTTTTTTCTATTTAATGCGTGCAACTTGATGCACCATTATTACGCCAATGATCCAATGCAATCACCTACCACATTGATAGTGCGTTGATACTTGATAGGACAAAGGGTATGATCATTTAATTCAAAGATCAAAAAGTCGGTTATTTGCAGGTTTTGAGGGGCAAAAAATGTTGATGGAAATTGGAAAAAGAAAACTATACGCGTTTTTTCTAGTTTTCCCTTTTTTTGTTTGAATTAGTTGAAAACCATCTAATTCATCTATTAAAAAATAAGTGTGTAATTTGTTTAAAAGTTTGGAAACCAAAGAATATGAATGAATTGAACGTAAGTGTTTTTTGTATTCAATGAGAATCGTTTAAGGTGTTGGTCTAGTGGTATGTTAGTTGCCCACCAACCTAGAGGTTGTGGGTTTAAGCCGGTATAAGAGTGAAAAAAATTGCCGTAATGAAAATTTGGACTTTGTTTGAAGGTTTCATACTTTTAACCATATTCACAAACCCTAAATACGACTCTCTCTTTGGCGATTTTTTCCCCTTCTTCCCTCTAATCGGTTTTCACTGAATTCAACTAGAATCGTGTGGTTTTTGACGTGAGTTGTTAGGTTATTGATTTAACATTCTTGTTAATCATTAACCTTTTCATCTCTGCTGCCTAAATCACATTGTTCTCTGGATTTAGTTTAATCATTTTTTAGGGTTAATATATTCGCTTTGCTTAAACCGACTTTAGGTATTATTCATCAAAACTATTGTGGTTGTGAAAACTTATATGGAGACAAATGTGTTTACTTAGATTTCCTTACTCCCTAACTATCTTTTACCGGTTAATTGGTGCATGTATTACTTGCGTGGATGACGGGTGTATTCCTTAAAAATTCATGAGGTGGCGTACATATCTCCCCAATTCTATGAGCTCTTATCTCCTCCTACAACGATGCGTAAAGCACCCAATCATAGGGATTGTAAACAGTGGCTCATGCGTTAAATACTACCTGAATAACCTAGTACGCATTAGTTACTGTTTCTTAAGACGTTCAAGCATGTTACCATATAGGAGTTTAGCCAGTTTTCTTAAGCCTAACATTGATGAAACATTCCTCCAAGAGAAGTAATAACACACCAATCAACCAGTAATCAATAGTTAGGTTTCATTAGATCTAAGCAAACACAAGAAAAATCTAGCATAGCATGTTAATTCAAAGACAAGCATAAGATATAATTAACCAACACATAGACATATTGATTAATTTAAGTGAGTACTTATCTTTCATTGTGACTCTGACGCCGTCAGGAAGGTTTTCCAGCTTCTTTTGAGACTTTGTCGTTTTCTTCACTTTTATGCTCCAAAAATGTCCAAATTTGCATGTTTTCCAGAATTCTTCTCTAAAGTACCTAAAATGACAAAAGGAACGATTTAGGGCAATATTTGATCACATTTACTCGAATTAGGGCTTAAATGACCCCTTAAAACGGGTACACTTTTTGTCTCATCAAGAACCATGGTTGGGTTAAGAAGAGAATATCCAAGGTATATTCCTTTTCTTGGAGAGAAAGGTTTGGGATGTGAAAGGGTTAAGGAATATAAGGTTGGATTGTGTGTGTGTAAGGGAATATGTAAGAGTTGCATGTGATGGGGAGCCTAGTGTGTGTAGAAGGTGAAATGGTTGTGAGTAGTGTGTGTATTTTGAATATAAAGGTATTGGGAGTGTAAGATATAGGTTGTATAAGGATGGGATGTGTATAGGTATGAGTTGTATGTGTAAGTGTGTGTGAAGAATGGTATATGAGTGAAGTGTGTGTATTTTGAAAATAAAGGTGTGTGTAGAAAAGAGTGTATGTGTAAGGATGTATGTATGTATGTATAAGAAAGTATATGGGAAGTTGGTAGTGTATGAGAAGTTGGTAAAGTGAGGGAATATTATGTGGGAGTTTGTGTGGAGACAAAGAAGTACACTTGGTAAGAGGTGTAAGGAATATTGTAAGAGGTTGTTGGAAAGGTATTTTTGGGAAAGATTGTGGGAGATTTGGTATAGTTGACTTTTGTAAAATGAGATTAAGAAGAAGATTAAGAAAGATTAGTAAATAATCTAATTGTCAATAAGAAGAAAAGGTTTAGACAATTAAGATTATGAGTTGAGAAAATCATAGGTTACTTATAAGTTCAAGTAACACAACGTCGAGAATCCATAGTTTCATATCTCGTGACTTTCCACGACTCGACGTTCTCAACTAATACCTTGGTTCAAACAAGTTAAGTGCTTTGCCTTGATGTAAAGCATAACCCAAGTGGGAAAGGATGCGTTTACGCAAAGTGACCTTTGACTTAGTTTGACCAATAAGGGAGTAAACCCGTTACGTAATTAGAGAAGACGTAAGCACGGGATATGAGCATATGGATGCTTTCACATGATGTTACGTGAAATATATAAGCTCCCTAAGTTTATAAAAGCCTTGGCTAGATGCGAGAGTTAGAAAACATGAGTTGGTGTTTTCCCGTAAGTGGGTGCTTTAAAAGTTGGATCTCTCTAATCCCAAAACTCCTTTCGAGGGTTCTCAATTAAGCACATAGCATATTCATACCTGTATTGAAAGATCCACATTTGTCGGGTAAGGGGAAAGCCGACTTTCAAAATTCGTCCTGATATTCACAGACGCCTGGCGCGTCACCCACGCGTTGACGCGTGGGTGGCGCGTCAGCAGCAGACATGTGAGATGGGGAATTTTGGCTAACGTTTGTTATTTTATGTGTTTCGATGGTTTATTTGTCATCATTAAAACATTAGGAGATCTTGATCATGTTGCCTCAACACAATGTACTTTTCAAAGTGTCTCGTTTTGGTACGTGTACTATTTTTAAGTTGTAAAAAAGCAATGTACTTTCATAAGTGTCACGTTCTGGCACGTGTACTTTTTTAAAGTTGTAGAATAGCAATGTACTTTCCATAAGTGCTCTAATTTGGTACGTTATTTCATGTACCAAACTGGAACACTTATGAAAAGTACATTGCTATTCTACAACTTAAAAAAAGTACTTGTACCAAATTGAAACATTTATGAAAGTACATTGCCATTCTACAACTTAAAATTAGTACATGTACCAAAAAGGGACACTTTGAAAAGTGCACTGCTATTCTACGACTTAATCCCTTCTAAATATTGCATTGTGTCCATATTTTGCCTTTTAAGTATGAAAGTGAATAAGAAATTGGAATGTTAGCCTTCTACTGGTCTAAATTGCACAAGTCCTTGTAATTTTTGTGAAATTTGGTATGGAACCGTCAAACCAAACTGAAGAGAAAAAGTTGAGCATCAAATGGGCACGAAGAAAACACTTGATGCTTTAGCTAGCCGACTCATTATTCGAGCTTCAAAGTTATTAACAATGGTTTTCGGGGAATCGTCAATTTACTATTTTAATGAAGAGGTGATATTAGAATGTTGTAATTTTAATTTCTAGCTACATGTGATTCTCTATTACTCTTTTAACGATTAGAAAATCATAAAAATGTTGTAATTCTAGCAACTTGCTAGTTTCTTATGAAATTGTCGTAATGATTCTAAACAATTGGGGCACAACAATAATTTTTATTTGCAAGTAATGTCAAATGTTTCTTCAATTATTTTGGAAATTCCATTGTCTCTGCGATTAATATCTTCCCTAGAAAAGAAAAAGAAAGGGTTAGTTAAATTCGATAATTTACGATCAATTCATTCAATATTTTCTTTTTTAGAGGACAACTTTTCACATTTAAATTATGTATTAGATATACTAATACCTTACCCAGCCCATCTGAAAATCTTGGTTCAGGCTCTTCGCTATTGGTTAAAAGATGCTTCTTCTTTGCCTTTATTAAGATTCTTTCTCTATGAGCGTCATAATTGGGATAGTCTTATTACTTCAAATTCAAAGAAAGGTAGTTCTTCTTTTCCAAAAAGAAAAAACAAATTATTCTTCTTCCTTCAGATTATTTGACCTAAAATTTACATGTGCCGACCAAAATATATCTCCTTGAATGCCGGCTATCATCATTCTATATGTTTAGAAAACATGGACGAGCATATTTTTATGAGAAAGATATAGTATAATAATATGAGAATATACGGCATACGTTAGCAGTTGGAAAAAGTTGTGCTTTGAGACTACGATTCAAACAACAACGAGGGTTATATAGAGATTTAGAAATTGATCTTGCTTTGATTTGAGGCCTCTGAGAAAGGATATTCTTGAAGAAGAAAATAAGAGTTTTTTATTTATTTATTAATTTTATAAATGGTGAACATATATTTTTAAAACCAACAATTACAAGTATAAGAGAAAATGGTTTAGACATGCTTAAACCATAATACAACATGAAATAGACTACTAGCAATATCAGAACTGAATTACAAATCAAGAAACTAATACTATCAGATATCGGATACACCATAAGGATCTCTGATGACTTTCTACAAATACATTTGATCCAGCATTCACCACTGATGCATACCATACAGTTCAAGAAACCAATGTTCACCAAATTTTCACTCACAATAGCCTCATGATTACATTGCCTGGACAAATGATCACCTCATATCATTCAACCATCACCCACAATAACACAAGGGATCATCTATCAGGCTTCATCATGTAAGCTATAGCACCCAAAACTCATAAAAAAGGGCTATACCCAATTGACTACATTTCCTAACCAATTACTCTTACACCAAATATAGCAGCTACATTCTCACTACATAAGGATCAAAAAGTAAAGAGGGTTAGGCATCATCAATCAGGGAACACATACCCTTACTGAGAATCTAACCTAACCTCCTAGAAATGCAAAGCTAGGACCAAGAGGCCTCATCTTTCATGACCTTCTATTCCTAGCAACTTGCACTTCAACACTAAGCTTTACTTTACCCTTCTCATCATGGAAACCTACTTTATGTATCACTTCCAATCAAACATTAACTCTGCAAAGTAGCCAAAGTAGATCCCTTCCAAGGCCAACCTATCTGAACTATTAGCATAGAAATAAGAGTTCTTTCACATTCATTGATTGTAAATAGGATTAGTAATTGACCCTTTTTAGATAGATTGGATATGCGATCCTAGATCGGCTTGTATGAAGTCCTTGTAATTTTGTTTCGTTGTATCTTTCTAGCTACTTGCTAGTTTCTTGTAATGAAAATGTCGTTTGACAAAATAAATGAATAAAATAAAATAAATAAAAAAGACATTTAGTCAGCTTGCATTTGACATTTTCTTTAAGTTGCAGTAACATAGATGTAACGAATTTAAAGCTCAATTAGATTGTCTATTAAGAAACAAAACCTCAATGTTGATTATTCAGGTCTAATATTTTATTCATCGGTTACCAAAAATGGTTAGATTGTTCATACTTGTGTCTATTTTTTATTAATTAAAACAAATCAATAAGTTGAGGTTGATTTGGTCCCTTTCTAATTTCTAGTCAGAAAAGTAAATGGTTACATATTGAGCCTCTTACGTATCATGGTTCCTGAATTACTTAGTCAAAGCCCACTACACTTATTCGAATAATGAAAGCCCATGTTAGACTCTTAGTCTTAACAAGGAATTTAAAGCCCGCCGCAACTTTTGGCTAGATTAATTTGTTTAATCGTTTGTATTTAGTGTGCTATTGCTATTGCGTATTGTTGGTTATATTTCTGACTTATGCTGCGGATTCTATTAAGTTTTGTTGCATAGCAAAGTATTCATTTGTTTCTTGGTAGGTTTCATCCTTTTTCCGGATGGATTTTGTATACTGGTTTTTTTGGGTTGCAGGGTTTTTTGTGCAGCTATTTTTGTCAAGGTTTTTGCATTCCAATGTTTCTCGTTGCAGCTTTAATTATCCAAAAGTAAGTTTGAAATTTCAAATTTTCAAATAATGCAGTTGATTGATCATGTCGAACAGTAATGGTTTGTCATTTGGGAGATAAGTCCGTGTTTACTGGCTTTTTGGGGAAGGGTAATAGCATTTTTTATTAGTTGTTACTTTTGGTTTTCATTATTTAAGGTTTTTGGGTATTGGTTTTATTTAGCATTTCTGAATTTTTGGTCTGGGTTATTGTTGGTCTAATGGACGGTTTAGTTAGGCTTTTAGAGCTAGCTTATTCGTCGGGATCGGTTTTTATTTCTGATGTTATGCATTTGGGCTTTGAGAGAGAGGTTCAGGAGGAGCGAGGTTGGTTTTCGTTTTTGCATGGTTGGTGCATGCATGTTGCTGATCGGTTGGCTTACTTGAATGCTATTATCCAGGAGCTGGAGTTTTGCAGTAATCATGTGTCTGTAGCGCGGGTGTTAGTAGAGTTGAGAGCTGGTGACAACGTTGTGTTTGCTGATGCTATTATGTATTTTTAAGGCTATTCATGATTTTGAGGCGGAAAAATTAGCGAACCTGCAGCTTTTCTTAGAAGCTTCTGCGTCGCATCTTGGTCGGCGTAGGCATGCAGTTTGCTGCTAGGTTTAATACTATGTGATAGTTGTTGTATTATGGAGTTGTTTAAGTTGGTATATGTAGATTTCCTGCTTTATGTATGTGTGTGTGTGCTTGTTGCCTTGCTGTATTACATTCTAGTTGTTAATTGGCTGAGGATCATTTAGGTGATCTTTTTCAAGCTATCTGTATGTTAATGCTTTAGTTTTATTTTATTATTTTTTTCTTTTTTTTTTCTTTTAGAAAATGAGTTGTGATAATTTAGTGTATTTTTACTTCTTATTGTTACTGCTTGTAACCCGTTTGTTTGAGATGTGTCTCGGAGGCCGAGTGAAAAAAAAATGATATGTTTTTTGTTTAATGTAAAGCTAACACAAACTTAAACATTTTCTATAAAATCATACGTATGTCAAAAGCATATTAATATTAGGCTCATTTTGTACGTTATCAAGAGACCATTTCGCCGGTATTTTTTTTATTTAAGAAATCGTGGAATATCTGTTAGATACGTGGTAGATAAAGTTTGTTGTATAAAAAAGTCGTAAATAGTAAGAAGCTGAAGTTTCGATTTGTAAATATCTCTTTTTTACTTGTTTTTGGGCTACGTAGCTGGTGTTTTTGTTAGTCGTATTATTTCTATAGCCCATTAGTTGTTTGTATGGGCTACGGCCTGATAGTCTTCGTTTGATATTGTACACTCGGACTTGTGGACTTCCCCAATTCCGAGTCTTTCTGGTTTCAAGTACTATGTCTTATTTTTGGATCATTATTCTCAGTTTGTTTGGGTTTATCCTTTAGTTAATAAATCTGATGTTTTGTCTAAATTTATGTTATTTCGTACCTTTGTTCGTACTCAATTTAAATGTGAAATTAAGGCTTTTCAGTGTGACCATGGTGGGGAATTTGACAACCAAGCCTTTCATAAGCTCTTTTCAGATAATGGAATTCAATTTAGATTTTCTTGTCCTCGCACATCTCAATAAAACCCCGTAGGTTATTATTATTATTCAAGCACAATATATAGAGTACAAGACATAAACCCTAACCCTAATAGACCCAACCCACAAGTTGGGCTTGGGCCTATTTATTCACTAATACTCCCCCGCAGTTCGAGCGGCGAAATCGCAAAAGCTCGGACTGGAGTAGTATGCTAGAAAAGAAAAGAAAAACAAAACATTAATATAATAAAAGCATAACTTTAGTCGACTCGTAACAAAATCGTACCAACGCTCGATTTTAGTCGACTGGTAACAACACCGTACCAACGGTCGACTTTAGGGACTGGTACCAACGGTCAACTTTAGTCGACTGGTAACAAAGCTGTACGAACAATCGACTAACCAACAAACATAAAACAACTGCAACCTTTT
>LBNU01004544.1:34895-50422 GCA_014162995.1 Artemisia annua | reverse complement strand
GATGCTTTTAATGCCATGTATGGTACCAAGCTTCAAGGCCCTAGGAAGTAATTCATGTCGTTGTTCTTATGTTATCATTGAGTTGTGGTTTGATTTCTAGTTTTTAGAAATTAGGAAGTATCTTGTTATGTAAGCTTTTAGCCTATGTAACGGGCTGAGATGTGGGACTTTACCCATATCCATTGTACTTAAAAGTTTTTTGGTTAATATATTTACCAGGGTGCAGGATTACTCCCCTTTACCCAAAAAAAAAAAATTGCCGTAATGAAAAATGACTATGATCGTTTTTTGCAAGTACCATCCATATTCACATCCACAATTCCGGTTTCTCCATAGTCAATATAATAGCATAAGATAATAAACCATAAATGGCTAATAACAACTCCACATGATTTATAAGATTATGTTTATTTTATGTACACGGAACAGGTCCATGCGTACGTGGAGTCACTTGAGAAGAGCTTAACACTTACCAGTTACCACTATTGTTCAAATTCTAAAGCTATTTAGGGCTAGATAGATCTCAACAACACTTTTTCTTATATCCACTTATCTTTCAGGAGTATATTTATGTACTTGCTCATGATCATGGTTTAAATAGATCTATTTTGTTGAAAAATGTAGGTTATGACAATAAATTCAGCTTACTAATTGTGAAACGTTTAATCATTCGAATGTATCAACAGAATCATTTTATTCTTTCTGTTAATGATTCTAAACAATTGGGGCACAACAATAATTTTTATTCGCAAGTAATGTCAGAGGTTTCTTCAAATATTCTGGAAATTCCATTGTCTCTGCGATTAATATCTTCCTAGAAAAGAAAAAGAAAGGGAAAGTCACCATTTTTAGGCCATTGGTTGGACCCCGTAGGGGAAAATGAAGTGGGTTCCACTAAGCATTTCAATAGAAAATGCCAATGTGACGCATGCTTTAAGAGCTGATGGGACCCTTTATAAGTTTACAAGAAATCGACGTGACATAATTTGGCAATGCTAGTTATAAGGTTCACAGCATTAAATCAGCTTCTTTAATGAATATACATGTGTTTGGAAATTGTGGGATCTGATTAAATGGCAATAATCATTAAAGGGGTGTTTATTTTTGGCTTATTGAGTGAAACTAAACCCTTGTTTCATCTTAGTTGGGAGACTCACAAAAATCTCTATCTCTTAAAACATAAGAAGTATAAATCGTATATATGTAACTTGACAAGCATAATGGAGGAAGTCTTAAGTTATAACATCTCAAGTGATAGCGTAAAAAGAAGTAGGTATAAGAAAAGCACTAACCTAACATTATTGATATCATGTCGTAAGAATCATCATGAAAAGAAGACAAAGATAATACAAAATAATATGTCTGTCTGCACGTGGGCTCAAATTCCTCATTTTCAAATTGACTTTGTCTTTGCTCACAAGTCACAAGTCACAAGTCACAACCACTTACTTCCCCATCATCCCCTCATTTAAGTTGTAACTATAAGTTGCACACTATCTGTCAATTGTTTGACATAGCGATTTACTAATCAGTCTAATCTACGTGTGTATCCAATCATATCATAATTATTTGTATTCATCTAATCTTTAAATTGGTTAAAACGACTAGAGAAAACCAAATATCGAAAAGAAGCTGAGTAACCGCCAAACCGGTATAAACCATAAATCATAAACGTGCAACACTGAAAACCGTATAAACTTGAACGCTTAAATACCAAACACAAATGATATTTGTGATCCAAATAGAAAAACTATTTAAACTTGGTTTATATTATAGAGTAAAATACTTAGATGAACATTTTATGCAGGTAGTTTACACATATAAACCTCGCATATAAAATTATCCAAAATGAACATTTCACATATTATCCATTAGATGTATTATTAAATTACTTTCTAGCCGTTAGATGTAGTAAAATGAATACTACGCGAGGTGCAGGCGAGGCCTGTGTGATTCAGAAACATAGGCGAGCTGTAGGCGAGTCTCTGGCGAGGGTTTAGGCGAGGTGTAGGCGAGGTGAATTGAAGTGTGTTACGAGAGACCTTAGGCGAGGATGTGAGCGAGGACCTAGGCGAGGTGATCACGCGAGGCTTCTTGGTTCTGGGCGAGGATCCAGGCGAGCTGTTGTGAGGTCTATGGTGTGAGGATCCAGGCGAGCTGTTGCGAGGATCCAGGCGAGCCATAAGCAAAAATTGGAGTTTACTCTGGGCGAGGTCGAGGCGAGATCCAGGCGAGGATCCATGCGAGGATGTAGGCGAGGTCCAGGCGAGGATCCATGCGAGGATGTAGGCGAGGTCCACGCGAGGTCCAGGCGAGGATGTAGGCGATCCATGCTAAATTAAGATGAGAAATATGTCAAAATTTGTAAGAAACGATTTGTTATAAGCCTGCTCTTGAAACAATACGTTTAACAATGTCATTTGCTATCATATTTTGATAATAAAGAATTTAAAACTGGGATCTAAAACAAGTAAGGAAGAATTCGAAATCCATTTCGGCTATATTTCGTTATTAAGATTATACAAAGGGAAGATTGCATGCATGGAGTTTAATATGAATAGTTAAATTGTTGAAGAAGATGAAATGTTCATTAAATATATGTGGTGCGTATGGCATAGGCAATAGGAGCTAATTGAATTTATTAATTTGTTTTATAATACATATTTGTGGGCCTGGCTGCACTGTTGCACCAGTTGAAATTGTATCAATTATCAAATGTGCTTGAGTTTAGTATTTGTCATGATATACTCGGTATAAGTTAGTCTTGGTTAATTGGTTTGGGCGATGCTTTGGGCACAAAAGTATCTTGGAAATCACAAACTAGTTGGAACTTGGACATCACAAAAGTATCTTTTGGTGTGGGTGAATACTTATTGATTTGGGCGATCATTTGGGCGAATATAAAATGAAAAGGGTTGATTGGGATGTTTTTTGGTCATCTTAGTAAAGTATGTAAAAAGAGTCCATTCTCGTAAATTCACTCTCTATACGGTTCAGTTTGGTAATATGGTTTTATATTTTAGTCGTCTAATCTCAATTGATCACTAGCTTGTGTTGAGATAACTTGACATCATGTACGTGACTGTACAGGATTTCATCATCATGGCACACACAGCTTTTGTTTACGTGTTAATTAATTTGTCCTCTGAAAGATCTTGGCCTACCCACATCTTCGATTATTGATCCAGGCATACTATCATAGATATCATTGTGTAGTCCACACTATAGTCCAGGAGTCTAGTGAAACATTTTGGCCTACCCACATCTTCGATTATTGATCCAAACTCATATGCTAAATTCGATAACTTGGCAAATCTCAGTGACGCAGGCTGGACCAGGATGATTCAATCAACTCGAGCTCATCTAGAAGAGCTCGATTCTCTACATAGTATTTATTTTTGAGCATAAAGTAACTCTTATTTATTACACATGTATTTTATATTCTTATTTCAGATACTTAGGGCATCCACAATGGAAGGTTTATGAAAATATTTAAAACGCATGGGAAGGTTTCTTTTGTGCCAACTATAATTGGGTTGTAGTATATATCTATGTGACATGAAGATGTCCAAAATCTTAAATCTGTGGTTAAACATTTCATATTGTTCTAAGGGGTTTGTACATACTGATAGGAGGTTTATAATATCAAATCAAAATCTACATAAGTAGTTTGTGATTTGACACGTTATAAACCTATTGAAAATCTCCGTCAGTTATGGATGTTCTCATGTTAGTTAATTAGCTTAATGCGGTGTTAATGAATTTTATCTACAACTTGACACACTCTTTAATTATTGTCCTTTCTAAACTTTACGATTTATATAAAAATGAAAGCGACTAAGGCACGAGCGAAATGTACACAAAAGATGGAAAAATACATACAGATATTTTATAATTTAGTAACAAAATCACCACCTAGGTGGGATTGAGCCCCTAACAACTTTTATTTTATTTATTTTTATTTTCATATATTTTTTGCGAAAAATATCTTCAATCAGCGTGATGGCGCAAACTCTCACAGATTAAGTCGATTTGCTTGTTATCGCCTGAAGCTATCTTAGCAAATTCCAAGTCGTCATTGCTGGAAAATAGTATCAAATCATTGTCTTCATCCCAGTATTTGAGACAAATCATTTGCCTCTTCAACTTGAACCTTTTTGCCACTTCGCTTTTCAGCTTCAACAGTCCAGATGAAATAGAAAACCAAAACCCTTTGCTATTTTCTCCATAAGTTGCCTTCACATACACCATATTCTTTGACCCTCTTTTACATTTTCTGCCCACGCTGGTGGATGAGCATTCGTCTGGGATATCGACAAAGTCGGTTCTAGCAATATCTGGTGCATCACTACAGGTATCCATAATATCAGGTTGTATGTTCACACAAAGATCCATAGGTGGTCCAACAACTTCTATGAATGATTTGTCACCTAGTTCAAATCGAGAAGCAACCTCAAAATATTGCTTCAACAGTTCGACCAAGTTCAATACATGTTTGATATCTTTCATGTGGGACGGGAGAAAAAACTCTAACACATAGTCATGGTTGCTTTCGACACTTTGCAAATGGATTGCAAAGGAGCTGGTTAACCCATGCATTCGTGCAAAGTAGACCAAAGGGTACTCTTCTTCACTGAGTTTGCTTACATCTTCACAAAAACATGAACCACGGGATAACAATGCCCTACCAACCAAGCCACAAAACTTGTCCAAGTGCCGCTCCATACATGCTTCTAGAAAAGGCCACAAACCCAAGTCTTTAACATAATATGGTAAACCACATGTTGACATGCAGACTTTTCCAAGGCATTTACTATCAAAACTATTACAGCTCATTGTTAGAACTTGTTCATGGGAAGCAATAGTGCTAAGCGAGGACACAACCCAAGTTTGAGCAAGAGGTACTCGATAATAGTCACATACAATGCTTAGAATACTGAAGATTTTTTCCAACTCATTGCGCCTGCCTTCATTGATGACCCGAATATATAAAAGACATCACCCACGTAAGAATTATTAGCTATATATGAAAGGAAGTGAAAACTAGATAAGCACAACTTACATCTGAAACCGGGCCATCAGATACTTGTTGGCATGTCAGATTTTGTGTCTGAAAGTTGACAATATTTTGGAAATTATTAGCTACGAGATTGGCGATAATCCGCCGCGTTGCCGGCGGGCCTGTTTATTTGCTGAAATTATGATAAGCCGAAATTAAGANTAATATTTTACTTGCGACTAATGACTTTGGTTTATTGCATAAGACTAAAGAATATCTCTCTAAGAATTTTGAAATGAAAGATATGGGTGAGGCATCCTATGTGATTGGAATTTCAATATTTCGTGACAAATCTGAAGGTCTATTAGGACTATCTCAAAAAGCCTATATCGATAAGATTCTTGAGAGATTCAATATGAGCAAGTGCTCGGATGGTATAGTCCCTATTCAGAAGGGAGATAAATTTAGTCTTAAACAATGTCCAAATAATGACGTGGAACGAAAGGAAATGGAAAACATTCCATATGCTTCTGTTGTGGGCAGTTTAATGTATCTACAAACTTGCATGAGACCCGACATCAGTTTTGCGATCAGGATGCTTAGTAGATATCAAAGTAATCCTGGTATTCATCACTGGAAAGCTGCAAAGAAAGTATTAAGATATCTCCAAGGAACAAAAGATTACATGCTTACTTATAAAAGGTCTAATCACCTAGAAGTGATTGGATATGCTGATTCTGATTATGCTGGGTGCAAAGATAGTGGAAAGTCAACGTTTGGCTATGTGTTTCAATTGGTTGGAGGAGCTATTTCCTGGAAAAGTGCCAAACAATCTATCATTGTTGCATCCACCATGGAAGCAGAATTTGTAGCTTGTTATGAGGCTACTATTCATGCATTATGGCTGCGAAACTTTATTTCAGGGCTTGGGGTTGTCGACATTATAAGCAAGCCGCTGAAAATTTATTGTGACAATACTGCAGCAGTTTTCTTCTCTAAAAACGATAAGTACTCTAAAGGTGCAAAACACATGGATATAAAGTTCTTTATCGTGAAAGAGGAAATTCAGAAACAAAGAGTGTATCTAGAACACATTAGTACATATCTCATGATTGCTGATCCTCTAACCAAGGGTTTACCACCAAAGGCATTTACGCAACATGTTCCTAGGTTGGGTCTTGGTTGTATTGATAACTAATTATGATGTTCTAAACACTCTTGAGCTCAATAAAATGTTTCTGATTTTATTTCTTATTCATTATGTTATTATGCATGCAATTGTGTTTGAATAAGAAATTTGTATGTATTATCATAACAAGTATGTGGACTGTATGTTATTTGTTTATATAACTTATGAATCTAGCATGATGAGCTCATAATGTTGTGATATATGGAAGGGAGTATACGAGTATACTGTGTATAACCGCCATAATCCTCATTATGTGGTTAGTTGTGTCAAGATACTTATGATGTTAACGGTTGATAAGATTTAATTGCTAGCCTTATGTTATACCATTAGGGAATATCATGTCAAGTGGGAGAATGTAAAAATGTGACATTATATTGATGTCATTATCCCATATTGATTTGTAGGTTACCTATACTTCAATGTGTACTAATGATGTAATCAATCTATTCAATATTATGATGAATGCTCCTAATAGTCATTATATCTTAACCGTTACATATATTGGCATTGATGGACATGCCAACCTAAAAGCCCTATATAAACTAGTCCTCTCTCTACCCTACAACACACACAAGTAGAATCATTTAGCTTTCCATCAAGCTCTCTACACTCAAGCGGGTCAAGGGAGAAAAACTAGTTTGTGCTTAAGGTGTTCTTTGCATCATGTCGACATCCGCTACGGCTTCGGGTATGTTTTACTCGTTTATGTAATTATGTGGTTATTGTCATATTCTAAAATCTTTGTGGCATAATAGATTAATGTGGTCATCATGAATATTTGATGCTAATGTTTACACATATGAATTGCTTACAATATAAACTTTTAATAAGAAATCTTTTACGAGATGCAACATTTTTGTGGATGTTTCTTTTGCATTATATCATCTTCCATAGTCACTCACTTTCAAACCCGATTTTTTACCAATTATGGGTGTTTCTTTAGTTTTAAATCATTTTTGGGCGTCATCATACTTTTTAGCATCATGAAGGTTTTATGTTGCTCATACCATTCTTAGAATAAATGACATATGTGTTTCCTATAATACCATTTATTATGATATCTATGCACTTCTTGAGGAATTTCAATGAAGGGCGAACATAGACCTACAATTATATTCGTTCTTTTGTTATTACGCGTCAACGATAGTCAAGAATAATTCAAGAATGAGTAACCTTCAGTTGGATGACATTAATACTTTAGCTTCCCACAAGTTCTTTATACTTGGATACTTTTATTTGCCGCAGGAGTAGATTGTGGGGTCTATGTTTGCGCCTACATGGATTTTCCTGATGAAAAGCCGTGATTTCATAAGCGGAAGTGGGTCTTAGAAGAACAAAGGTGTCAAATGCCTCTTAGAATAGTGAGAGCAACGAGAAAACCTCATTAGGCTAACATATACAAGGACACCACAAATGAATTCAAAAAAAAAATAATAATAAATAAATAAATAAATAAATAAATAATAAAAATAAATAACTAAATAATAATAATAATAATAATAATAATAATAATAATAATAATAATAATAATAATAATAATAATAATAATAATAATAATAATAATAATCATCATCATCATCATCCACAAATTATGACAATTTGAATGCTTTTCTTCACGGTGAGGTATGAGGTTCAAGTCCATAAAGTCACCCCTAAACGATTTTGCAGATAGTTTACAATTAAAGAAAGATCCCCGCCGTATGTTATCACATAAAAGATTCATTTTTTTCCCCTCCTAATGTCAACCTACAACAAGGGTTATTTATCACGAGATTGGCAATAATCCGCCGCGTTGCCGGCGGGCCTGTTTATTTGCTGAAATTATGATAAGCCGAAATTAAGATGAAAAGTTCATATCCTATTACAATTGAAAAGACCTTATCATCTTTGGTATTATCTCAATTTTCCTATAAACACGATTATACGGCAAACAATCAAAAAACAAACATTGCAGTGGCACGTATAAAGCAAGGGCATAAGCAGAAGCAAAAGAAAACTTGATAGAAACTGTTATTCACAATCTATGTTTGACAACTTGATAAGACTCCTACAAAACACGGTTATTATAGTTCCTAGAACTTATAATTTGATTCAGGTCAGACATCATTTTGGCAAGCTTTCTATTGTCAAACAAACCACTTTTTAGGATTAGAGTAGGTTGGAAGAGTTGACGAATTTGACCACAACACCAGTACGGAGAGCATCATCTTACATCCGATATTCATCCAAATGACTCGAGTGCAGCTGAAATGCTGGAACTACCCATGCTCCACAGTTGCATTGCATACCAGCCCAATTGAAATAGGCCAAACGATAGTTGCAACCAAGGCACTGAAGCTTCTGCGCCACGTAACCTTCTTCCACTGTAATATAACATAATAACAGTCAGAGCTGTTTAAAATGGGCTGGTTGAGTAACGACAAAAATTGGTTCAAGTAAAGTTTTGTGGGGGCTCGGGTAACCCGAAACACTTTAGGTCCAACTTTATTTAATAAATTTATAATCTGTGTTTTAAAGGGGCCACTAAAACTATATTATTACAATACTATCTCTATGGAGATAACAGTTTAGGATGTAAAGCAGAAAAATTACACTTTGGATGACTTTTGACCCAATTGACCCGTTTCAATTTAAGCGATACTTTGATTAAACCCAATTGACCCATTCATAAGAAAACGTTAACCAAATTGACTTATGGTAATGAATATACGTAATACTTTATCAGTGTGAAAAGTAGAGTTGTCACGGACCTGGTTGCATCCATTTCATAGGATCGACAAATATGGGTGCACATTCAGGTTGTCCATTTTCCGCACCAGTTCTTTTCTTCTACTTAAAGCTCTCTTTCCCTTGTCCACGTTCATGAGAAACTATCTGCTCCTGTGAAGCAACAATCTTTCGAGATTTATTGCGGCGGTAAATCATTTGAGGCTTCTCTTCAGATTTTACATCAGTCTGATTGGATACCTCCATTGTAGATTCCATTTGGGCAGTCTGACCGGATACCTCCATTGCAGATTCCATTTGGGCAGTCTGACCGGTTACCTCCGCTGCAGGTTCCATTTGGGTACTCATTTAAATCTTACGCCTTTGCCTATTGTTTCGGATGCGATGAGGCATTAAATCCATAAAAAAGGGTACGCACCTGCAGTGTGGATATAGGAAGTGCATTAGCATCTATTGCAACATATTTGCCAACTAATTTGGCGTCGAGAATTGGAATCTTAACCTGTTGCAGCAGTTATTAACACTGTTAGAGCCACATTTCCCCTGATCTTACCATTTCAGACCCAAATTCCACACCCGTTGGAGGTGCGAAACTGACCCATTTTTGTCCCCACTTCATCCTCCAAACACACGCATTTTAGCAATTATTCACCTACAAAAAAAAGGAACAACTATTCAATAACCAAATGAATATTGGGAAAAATGTTGTCGTACCTCATGACAATTTCCTGAATACACATAACTAACAACTGTTTCTGTGCAACCTCTTCCGGCCATGATAAGTTTAATGAATCAGCAATCTATATTTCTTATATAAGTTTGAATCTATTTTCTTAACTATAAATGTAACTGATCGGAATATAGCATGTTCTTTACAATTTTCAGATAGCCTTATCATAACATAAAACTCTTTAATAATAATTAAAAAAAAAAGAAAAAAATAAAAAAAAATAAAAAAAAACCAATGATAAGATAATACCTTGTCTGTCGATGCTGATGGCACCTGATGCCAATAACCCATCAGACTCACTGCTAAAACCTGGAAAAAATGAGTTTCAGATATGCACGTATAGGATCGACACTAAACACAGACTATTTCAAGTAAATGAGTTTCAGATATTGTTCACCTTAAAACACAGACTATTTCAGTGAGCTCTTGTTGTTGTTGCTATTTCTGCAAATGGTACTGTTTTTTTCTTTTCTTTGTAAGCTCTCAAGTAAAACTCCGTGGAGGATAAGGGTAGCACCTTGTTCACTGCAAGGTAGTTCAAATAAGCGATAAAGGATTCATTTGCGTAACCAAAACATTAGTGACAGCAATAAACATGAACAACGACCGAACAACAAAATAATAGTAATACACGTATCGTATTCTTTTTCCGTGTACATCTGAGGTTATGCCTTATGTTCTTTCGTTTGACGGGTAGCGGCGTTTATCCAAAGTATTACCTGCGAAAGTAGAAGACATATTCAATGATGTGAAACCTGAATTTCAGCTTTCAAGTTAAAATGTCAAATCTATCAAATATTCTAATTCACCATTCCACAATAGATCATAAACAGACTTTTAACAACGCCTGTTTTTTTGCTTCTTTATATTTGTGTTAAATTTTTAAGCGTATTGTTTTTGGCTGACGAACACCGTTTTTTTAGTAGCATGTCATTAAGAATGTGTTCTTTGGCCTCCACCGAGTGTACGTGTGACTGTTAAAAAGAGATGTATATAGACGACGTTTGCATAGCAATCATAGATACTATAGTATCTGGTTATTGCCTGGCCATTTACATTCGAATGTTAATTTGTAGTCAAGAATGTGATAGCTGCTAAATCAACAAAGCTACCTACCTTGAACAAAATTGTACATAGTAATAACAAAACCACAATTATTCCGTAAGTGAAAGGGCCATACTAATTAAGATTTATAGCCGCTCATTAAAATCATCATCTCCATAAAACCAAATTCTAGCATCAGGGGATGTCTAATAGTAAGCGAGTAGTACCGTCGAGAAGTTGCACTCGCAAGAAAGCGGTACTAAGTTCACTTCTCAGAAGGTAAATATACCAACTCATAAGATTTTAAATTACGTTTACTTCAAGATCACGTTTTTTGTAACTGATGTATGTTCCTTTCTATAAGAACAAATCTGTGACTCTAAACTTGGTATCTTAATGCATCTAATTCTGACCATATCTACTATACCTCAAGATAATAATAATAATTATTAAAAAAAAAATCGAAATGAATTGCAGACAAAATCCACATATTAAAGTGCACAGACTAAAAAATTTCATTTACCTGAGAGGTGGCAAGCCATTGTATTATCATAAGCATAAACATAAGCATTATGGGAAATCTTATAAGCCTACTTTTTTGTGGCTTATGAACATATCAAGTTTAGATAATGGATCTAAATAAGCCATAAGCTTTTTAAATAAGCCACAACCAAACGCCCACAGAAACCTTACCAAAAAACTGTAAGAGACTAAAAATACTTGCGGCTTTTACCCTCTTGGCTTGACACCCCATTTCAGTACCCCAAATGGACCAATTTCAACTTCTGTTTTAGCACCCAACCGATCTACGTCAGCCCCCAGACACATCCATTTCACACCCTACTTCAGCCCCAAATGCACAGTGGTAAGTATCATGGACATACTCTCATACCTGTTATACCCGTATTCCGTAATTGCACTTTGATCTTTTCCGCTGTATCTAGTGCCCACCAATCTTTTTCCTACGATAAAAATATTTTCGTTAATTCAAGTATTTATCATCACAAAATTTTCAAGCTAAATAAAAAGATGATGGCAACTTCACCTTTCTTCTTGATCTTTACACCTTTATCAAGCTCGTCAATAACTTATTCTGCCATAAAAAAGCAACCTCATTTTATTGTTGCTTGTTTTTCCGTTTTTTTTTAAAAAAAAAATGGAGTTTCAAACCCAAAAGGGATCCACCTTAGTCTATTTTGAATGCGAATGATGAATTCAGTTTTGAAATGATTTAACTGCTGCCACTCTTGAAGCACTTGTTGCTCGGTTAGCTAATACTTTCTTGTCAACCTGTGCAAATGTCACTGATTTCTCAGCTACAAAGAAGATCCTGAGATGATAAATTAATAATCATAACATTAAGTGCCACATCAAAGTAAAGAAGTATAAATCAGGAATGATACAAATAAAAGAAAGCACTTTTGACTAACATCACAACGACCTGTGTCAAAGAATAGTCTCCATAAAAGTCAGGGGACCTAAATTTTGTAAAAATCTACTCGTAATATATAGCATTGTGAATTTAAGCGGAAATGAAGGTGGCGTGAAGATCTTGAGAAATGAAACTGATGCAAGCTCCAATAAATGAACTTATTAAAGAACATACATACGGCTAGATTTCAACATTTTAGTATAGCTATTTTCCACAAAAAGTGCAACTGGTTTCTTTAACACTTCATACAAATCTCAGAACATACTCCTAGAGCTAAATTGTGCGTGCAGATATGCCTTTGATCATAAGTCAGAGTTAATTTCACTCTTCGTTTCTTTTTATAACACAAAGAAGACTCGCATAAAATCACTAAAAAACCCATCGGCCATCACCTTATAATAATGGCAATCTTGATTATAGTACTAATCTGTCCATCGAGACAGCTTATTATTTACTTTTAAGAGTCAACTGATATGTTTTCAATATAGCTGATATAAGAATTAACAAATGTGTTGCTTAGATTGTTGAACCCACGCAATCATTTTTTATCCCAAACAAACCATAATTCTTGTAAAGATGCAACAGCAAACACTACAACTTGTAAAAACAAACCTTGCACAAACTATAAAATAATAGCTTCAAAAGAAAGCAACCATACTTGTTGAATTTTGGCAGCTCTCCACATTTTCTCCACGTTGAGCGTATTTTCCTTCATGTTTGCAACCATGACCTATAATCCGAAAGCCACGAAGTCTTCCATATCATATCCCAATTTAAACACATAAACTTAACCAAAAACAGTTCTACAATTAACCAAATCATAACCTCTAAACAGCATAAAAACCACAATCTACATAAGGAAACGACATGCATAAATCAAAAAATCACCTGATACATCTCAGCTTTAATCCCTTACCCCGTAGACTCATCATAGTCTCTTGTATTCAATATCGCCATCATTCTTATGCCATTAAACCCATTAACAACATTCCACGAATCCTTGTGAAAAGCTCGAGTGCCAGTGACATAATATTAACCTACAAACCAAAGACGGTAAAAGTTACAAACTTTTACAAACCACATATAATCAACACCTCATACAGAATCTAATTTCAGTTAAAGCATCACACTAAAACCAAGTGACCAACCTCGTAAGCACAAAAAGAAGCCTTATCAGGTTCAGAAGAATTAAATTAGCTCATAAGCAGGGAAAATAAGCTAGTTCAAACATCTTCAAATCATGTCTTATAAATAAGCCATAAGCTTAACCATTATAAAACCCCCTAAAATCTACCTAAAAAAACGCAATCAGCAAAACACCCAATTATGCGAAAACCCTATAAATAAACCCGAAATTAGCAAAACCCCCAAATTATAACAAAAACCTAATTTCCGATTAAATTTTATATAAATAATTTTATACCTTTCTTTTTTTTGGCTTTTGATTGATGAGCAAAAACGAATAAATTGAACATGAAGCGTGCGCAAACAAAAGCTCCCAACAAAGCATAACTCTTGTGGCATGGTTGTTGTACCAGAAAACCCAAGATAAATCTAAGCATAACTCGTGTCCATAGTCAGGTGGATATTCCAGATGTGTGTGACACATAGCAACTATAAAAAAACGGGGGCATCAGATCTTCGGAGGACTGGATGTGGATTAGGTTTGGTGGATGAATGAAGAATGTGGAAGCTTCGGGAGTATTAGTTCTACCATAAATGGGCTAGATTATGAAAAAATAGGCCAGAAAAGCAGGCCGAAGCTGGCCCAGAAAATTTGGCGGGAAACCCGCTAGCAAAACGGCATCGCATGCACATGTTTTAATATAAACTTATAATTTGTATTTTAAAGTAGAGCCAAGGAGGCAGAATAACACGCCATGGGCAAAAATTGGGACCAATGGCAAAGTGCACCGGTGTTGTGCCATTCAGCTCCCCGTTGGTCTACTCGCGGGCGCTATTCGCATTTATTTATTTATTTATTTATTTAATTGTTTATTTTTATGAGTGGGTGAGTATTTTTTGAGAGGTTTTTAACGGGACTCACATGCACAAATTGTGTTATTGCTAAGGAGGATATTTTAGTTATGGGAGATATATTCTAAGGTAACACAGTAATAATAGTTATTGGTGTGCTCCTTTCACCTAGCTCTGTAACAGATTTAAAGAAGCGTAATATCAGGGTAAACAACACATGCACTCATGAATTATACCCTGATAGAAGTGATTTGAATCTCAAGCCGTACAAGCGAGTTCACTGGAATATGTAGAATCGTAGAGGGATGGAATGAATATGGTCTTTTCGGCTTTTTAGATGTTTAAACATTTTAAGCTTCAAAGAGCACCAAGTGGTTTATATCACAACAACCACTAACACAATCACAATCCAAAGAATATAAAGCGAGTAAATAACACCACGATATATACTGATTCGGGATGGGGGTTTATATCATCCGTACGTCCAGTTGCGAATCCACGACACTATACTATTTATTAAGTATAATCCTTTCGGTGGACTATAAACCGTTACAACTTCACTCCACCGATATGCACAAAGATCGGTGCTCACAAAGAAGAGCTACTCCCAACAGTATTCCGCCCTCGGAAACCACCCTCAAGGATTCGTGATTCGACTTAATCACAAAGACTACTAAGACCACAAAGACTTCCCACCGGAAGTATCAAACCCCAACTAGATCCCCAATTATCTAGGCTTGGCCACTTTGACGCAAGATTTCCCTTACAACCAAATCGAGTAATAGAAAGTTTGATTGTTAATCAAGCCTAACCTAACTTAGAGACTCGATTGTAATAGAAAGGGTATAGAGAAGAAGACCCTCGACACAATCACAAGAGTGGATTATATTCTTATGATTCTTCTCTTGCAAGGAGATGTGTTCTTTCAAATACCCAACCTTGCTAAACCTCCAATTATACTTCACACATTTAGACCTTTACATTATTTGTCCTCAAGGTCTACCAACTCAAATAGCCAATTTGTAAAAATATTTTGTGAAGTGTTTAAGTGAAACCAATTATCAAAGAGAAAAATAAAGGGAAAAATCTTTAATAATGTACCATACTTGTCACAAAAATTACTTTTGTGTAGCGAACAAAAAAATAGCTTTTTGATGTACGGAACTTTTATTTTTTTTGCTCTTTTTGATGTACTATTGACATTTTTGCCCCTCAAATTATTGAAAATCCAAGGGCAAAAATGTCACGAAAATACATCAAAAAGGACAAAAAGTCGAGTATAAGGGGTAGAAAGACTATTTTTTTTTGTTCGCTACACGAAAGTAATTTTTGTGACAAGTATGGTACATTAATAAAGATTGGGCAAATTACCTGAAAATGTATGCAACTTGCCACTTTTTCTCATTGTATGTAGCTTTCTTTTTTTTTT
>LBNU01004544.1:2730-33111 GCA_014162995.1 Artemisia annua | reverse complement strand
GTAAGATTCGACACAAAAATAGAGTTTAGGGAAGTGACCTACGGGTGCCTCATTTTGTTATTCTTAAATTGGTCGTCATTACAAATAATATGGTAGTACGCGATGTCAGGTTAGAAAAATTACAAATATATAGCGACCTTAACCACTTTGTTGGAATTGTTCCGCGGACCGATCACACCTCACTCAATAAAAGAAGGTGTTTTGATGTCCTACAATATGGTCCATATGGCTGGGCAAGAATAGAATTTGATTTTATCTATTAGAAACATAAAAATCAAACATAAAACACCGCAAGATCAAGATATCATACAACCAACTTCTCCTTTATTTACTTTAAAACTACATAGCAACACCTCATAATAGATGATATATTTTAATGATTCAAAGAATAGAAAAATACACATACTCAACTAACAATCAGTAATCACAAAGATTACAAACCCTAACAATTGTATACATAATGAAGAAAGAAAAACAGATGGTATCGAGAAAAAAAAATTGAAGACACTAATGCTAATCTTTTCCTTTTATACTCAGAATTCTAGGGCTGCATCTTGTTTCAACTCTTCACGACTTTAAACCTTGAAGATACGAAAACTAGACAAAGACAAACCAAAGCTATAATATCAAAAATATAACTAAACCAGTTTTACCTCTCTTACTCTTGTAGTCTCAAATATATCAGACTTAGCCCTAGCACAAATAAAGTAATATTAACAACCATTTCAATACCCCATCTTAATTTTACTTATTACAGATCTAAAAGACCAAGATCAATACAAAACCTTTTATAATCCTTAACTGCCAACCCTTTAGTGAAAAGATCGGCTACTTTATCTTTAGATACATTTTGATCAAACCTGCAGATACTTTTTCCCTTAGAGAATGCATATCTATTTCAAAAATGCTTAGTCCTTTCATTAAATGCAGGATTAGCAGCAATCTCAATAGCGTAACTACTATCACAACTCATAGGAACCGTAAGTTCCACACTAAATTTCAATTCATCAAGAATTTTTAAAGTACACATAATCTCACAAGTCACATTGTTCATTAATCTATATTAAGCTTTCGCTGAAGATTTAGCAAGAACAAATGGCTTTTTACTCTTCCAGGATACCAAATGATTACCCAGATAAACCACATAACCAATCATAGATTTTCTAGTCACCTTACACTTAGGCACTTAGCCCAGTCAGAATTAACAAAAGCTGAAAGATTTAAATCTTGCATTTCCTAAATGATATTCTAGTTCTAGGAGAACTTTTTATATATCTTAAGACATTAAATGCCAGCTTCAAACATGACTCACATGAGAATGCATGAATTGACTGAAACAATGTACAACATAAGCTATATTGTAATTTTCCTAACCAAGTTTTGATAATTGATAACATTACTTAATGCTTCATCAATCTCAATAATTTCTTTACCATTTCTTTTCTTAGATTGATCTTCAATAGGTACATTAGTCGGCTTATAATTTAACCATCCATATTCAGGTACAACTCTAAGCAATATTTCCTTTGGTTTAAACATGAACAATGATTAGTTTCCAAAGCTTCAATACCTAAAAAATATTTATGGTTTCCCAAATATTTGATTTTAAACTTGGAACTTAAAAACTCCTTAAAATTGTTAATCTCACTTTCATTATTACCAGTTATCATCCATATAAACAAGTAAAATAGTGAATATATCATTCTTAGACTTAGTATACAAGGAAATATCACTTTTGCTTTGGATAAACCCATTTTCACACATAACTTAAGTTTTAATTTTTATTCCATTTCTTTGGAGCCTATTTAAACCATATATAAAAACTGATAGTTTGTAGACTTTTCCATCATTTTTAGAAAAATAACCATTAGGCAATTCCATATACTCATCTTCAAGAAGCTCACCATATAGAAACGCATTATTAATATATGGGTATGTTTGGCGACAAATAGCAGTAAGCAGTAGCAGTAGCAGTAAGCAGTAAGCAGTAAGCAGTAGCAGTAGCTCTTGGAGCGGTAAGTGGAACGCTTCTTCAGAAGCATTACAATTTGGAGCGGTTGGGTGCGTTTCAAATGCTCTTGGAGGAGTTGTCAAACAAGCTTTTCATTTAAATGTTTACCGCTTACCGCTTGTCGCTCCTAAATGCTTCCTTAACGCTTGTTGCCAAACATGACCATAATAAGTGATAACATGCCATTTATTTTGCAAAACTGTCACTAAACATATTACAATAACAATTTTGACAACAAGAGAAAAAGTCTCCTCATAATCTATACCTTCCTTTTGGTTATAACCTTTAGGCTTTAGCTATTAATATAGCTTTAAAACTTTTTAACTTCACATTTAGATTTATACTTAACCTTGAAAATCCATTTACAACATATAGCCTTTCTATCATGGGTAATCAGTTATTTCCCATGTTTTATTTCTATTTAATACTTCCATTTCCTGATGTATAGCTTCTATCCATCTAGATTCAGTTGCGGCTTCTGCAAAAGTTCTATGTTCGTTTGTTTTATTCAAATAACTGGAAAACACAAAATCATCAGTAGAAAAATTAGAATAATTAACCACTCCATTTATAACATATTTAACTTTGTTAACAAGCACATAATTATCCAATTTAACAGCTAACATATGTTGTCGAGAAGACCATCTAAAAACACAATGTTCAAAGAATTGATTAAAATTTTCTTAGTCTTCACCCTCAAAATAATATATTCATTAATCAGTGTTGCATTATCATCTTTTGTATATGCACTACTACCGGCTGGACCATCAGATTTGTATTCACTATTAATTTTTCTGTGCACTTTGGTAAAAGGAAAAATTACTTCATAAAATTTTACATCCCTTGAAAACATAATCGTTTTACTTTTAAGACTAAACAACTTATACCCCTTTTTATTAAATGAATAACCTATAAACACACAATTATCTAGCAGCAAACTTATCATTATTAGAAACAAATAATGCTGTCATTGAATAAAAAATAAAGTCACTACTTTTTTTAGAAACAACATTTAAAAAAAAGTTGTCCTACATAACATGGGTTTTAGATTACTCAGATTCACAATCAAAAAGTTGTTGAATTGGTGTTTTAGAGACAACAAAATGAATACAGCTCAAAAAAGTTTGGCGTGTATACCTCTTTTTGACGTTACCGAATATAGGTCAAGAAATAATAGTAATGTAACGAATATAGGTCAAGAAATAATAGTAATTTATATTTGAGGAACATAAGGACAAAATAATAATTAAATATTTTTCATATTGAGAATTTTAAGTAAAAATGCTTATTTTACATACGCAGTAAAGATTAGTTTGATAAACTAGGCGTGTACTATACATAAGCGTCACAAAAGAATTTTATAGCGGCAAATGATTATAATTGAGATATTGTAGTTAAGTGTTCCATATAAGTTGTAACGTTTAACAATTGACATTGGCAAGTATTCATCATCATCTAAGATGAAAAGAACATCATGCCAGTTTTACTTTAACAAACTAGAATCAAAATGTGGTTAAGGGTTGAGACACGATGAGATGAATTTGTAGCAAAAGAAAATAAATGGTAAAGATTAGATAATTTTAGAAACAACTAAAATTTTAAAAGGAAAAAAAAAACTATTTTAAAAACAACTATTTCAAAAACTATTTTTAAAAGTATTTTTATTTGGAAAAGTAAACAAAAGATTGATATTTTAAAAAGGTATTTTGAAGATTAAATGTTACATATATTTGAAACTTTGAATCCCGATCGCCTGCAAAGTAAAAAAAAATACAAAGTATACAAAGTATTCCTGTCATGCCACGTGTCCCCGCTCTTTTTTCACTCCAAGGACATGGATGTAATTTCACCACCTTCTCTTATCTGATCTTCTTAGTTAAAACACATAATACAAAGTACACATGGATGTGATTTTCGGCCATATATAAACGGGATTTATACAATGATTTCCATTCAATTCATTCATTCATTCAATTTCAATTTTTTTTTCATTCTTTGATTTGTTCATATTGCGAATAAACCCTAAATTTACAAAATTTAAGGCTTTTTTGCTCTCAATTCATATTCTTTTTTTACATTACAGTGTTTTGAAACCCGGGTGGACCCGGCCGGGTTAACCGGTTCGACCAGTTTCAGCAAAAAAAAAAGGTCAAATAAACCCGGGTTTCTAAAACCGGAATAACCGGTTAGACCCGCCGTGAAACCCGGTCGGGTTTCGTTTTTTCAAATTTTTTTAATAATAACCCGGGTTGACCCGGTGGTCGAATCGGTTGACCCGGCGGTCGAACCGGTGACCCGGTCGAAAAAATAACAAAAATAATAACTTGAAAACCGGGTTGACCCGGCGGTCGAACCGGTTGACCCGGTGCCCGGTGACTCAACCGAATCGATTTGAAACCCGGTTTTCAAAACATTGCCTCATTACATAAATTTTTCAAAAATATTAGTATTTTTTTAATGTGTAGCTACACTACAAATACACAAATGCATTGTAGATGTTCGGTTATTGCTCTGCCCATATACGACTCAACTTTCAACTACCAACCAAAAGTACTTACAAATATTGCCCTGCCCATGTACAACAAAACCATTAAAAAAAAACGCATATTTTTTTAGCATTGGATTCCCTAATAATCCAAATATTTATGAAAATAATACTCCATAATAGCATGTATGTATTTTGAGACTGAGATGAATGTGTGTTTGTGTTTTAGAGAAAAAGTTAGAAAATGGGGATCAATGTGTTTTTTCCTCTGTGTGTTAGGCTTTTATAAGGAGGTATAGAGAAGTTTCAACTTCTCTCTCAAGTCAACTTTTCTAAAAGTGTTTCAATGTTTCCATTAAGATTAAACCGACGAAATTATGTAATTTTGCATGTCCATTAATTAATATGTAATTTTCCCGCTTATGTAATTTTTTTTTTTTTTTTGCATTGACATTCCGTTTGCATAAAATAATGTTTCCTATTTGCATGTTTCCTAAATAATGTTTCCTATTTGTAATTTGCATCTCCATTAATTTGTAATAGGGTTAATTCTTTCAAAACGTACCATACTTGCCCAAAAAATCAGTTTTGAGTATCGACCTTTTTTTTTTCCTCATTGGTGTACTAAACTTCAAAATTTTGGCCTCTTTTACGCACTTTGGGACGATTTTGCCCCTCAAATCTTTGAAAATTCAGGGGCAAAAATGTCATAAAATTGTACGAAAATGCGTAAAAGAGGCAAAAAATGCAAGTTTAGTACCCTAATAAGGAAAAAAAAAAGGTCGATACTCAAAAGTGATTTTTTGGGCAAGTATGGTACGTTTTGGCATAATTAACCCTTTGTAATATCTACATTAATATGACATATCTCCCATTAATATGAAATATGTTTCCTATTTGCATGTTTTCTAAAAAATGTGATTTTCATTTAAATTTGTAGTCAATATTTCAAGATTTCAAGATTGACCAAAGTTTTAAAAGTTCACTTTCAAGGTTGACCATTTTTACATTATAGATAATTAAGATATGTAGTTGAGATAGTGATTTATGATAATGAGGATTGACTATATATTATCCAACGATATTAAGATGCTTTGACTTCCCTCACATGAATTAAATTGTAGCAATATGATATACAATTTTACTACTATATTGATTCAAAGACAATTGTATATGAATTATTGAATCATATCATTATCATAGGGTTTTTAGTTTGCGTTCATCGCATGTGAACATATTAGCCTATTAGGTACATATCTAAACAACATCTTAGTTTTTTCTTTTGGTCTTCTAATAATATTAGAATTTTAGGTACAGATTGAAACGACACAGTCTTATTATTAAAACTCGTTTAGTCTTTTAATAATGTGGACTATTTAATCAACAGCACCTTAGGGGTGACAACGTTGCCACACTATAATTCAACATCAATCAAAATGGACCAATAAAATATTGACAACACTTTTCATGTCATACCATACCTCATCTTCATTTTCTAGTGGCAACCTTGATGCGCANTATTTATTGTCCATATTTCCTTTTTAAGTAAAAACTAGAGAGTTTAGTGGGGGAATATTCTATTTGAGTGGTTGAAAATTAATCTGGCTCCACTTTTATTAAATGATGTGATTCTTGTCTCATGACAATAATTTTGAGACGGAGGAAGTACATTATTAAGTGTTAATAAACAACAAAATTTTACACACTTTTTAAAAGTGTGGAGAACAAAGTGTGGAGAATGAACCAATTTTTTGTAGTGTAATAAGCTCAATCAATAGAAAAACATTGTTCAAAGTCGTCATATATCCCTACTCCGTCTCTATGGTGATCATGTCCTTCATATTGTTCATCATCCGGAAACTGACTTTGATGGAGTGGGATAAATGGTTGATCAAGATGAATATTTGGGGATTCCAACAAACTAATTAAATTTGAGATGACAGAATATTTCGCAGCCACATACATCTCTATCTAACGTTGGATGAGTATTAGTTGGGATTAGGGATGACATTGGGGCGGGGAATGTCGGGGATTGTACTTACCATCCCCATCCCCGTTTTACACTCTCCATCCCCATCCCCGTCCCCATCCCCATTGGGGAATTGCTTTACATCCCAATCCCCATCCCCAGTGGGGATCGTGGATGCCCGCGGGGATTCGGGGATTGGGATGTAAAGCAATTCCCCAATGGGGATGGGGACGGGGATGGGGATGGAGAGTGTAAAACGGGGATGGGGATGGTAAGTACAATCCCCGACATTCCCCGCCCCAATGTCATCCCTAATCCCAACTAATACTCATCCAACGTTAGATAGAGATGTATGTGGCTGCGAAATATTCTGTCATCTCAAATTTAATTAGTTTGTTGGAATCCCCAAATATTCATCTTGATCAACCATTTATCCCACTCCATCAAAGTCAGTTTCCGGATGATGAACAATATGAAGGACATGATCACCATAGAGACGGAGTAGGGATATATGACGACTTTGAACAATGTTTTTCTATTGATTGAGCTTATTACACTACAAAAAATTGGTTCATTCTCCACACTTTGTTCTCCACACTTTTAAAAAGTGTGTAAAATTTTGTTGTTTATTAACACTTAATAATGTACTTCCTCCGTCTCAAAATTATTGTCATGAGACAAGAATCACATCATTTAATAAAAGTGGAGCCAGATTAATTTTCAACCACTCAAATAGAATATTCCCCCACTAAACTCTCTAGTTTTTACTTAAAAAGGAAATATGGACAATAAATATGAGACGGAGGAAGTATAAAAAAATTTTTACATTAATAAGTGTGGGAAAAAAATGTAAAACAAGAAATTGTCTATGTGTCAAAAAAAAGTTCACACTTTTAAGTGTGGGGAAATCTAAGAAATGTTCACACTTATAGGTGTGGACCCAAAATTTTCAAACTTCTTTAAAGTGTGGAGGCCCAAATTCTCCACACTTCCTCAAAGTGTGAGGAATTTTGGTGTTACAAATAACCTCCATACTTAGTAGTGTGGATAAATCTTATAATTCTTCACACTTAAAAGTGTGAACTTTTTTTTAGACAGCTATAAGTGTAAAGAATCTATTGTTTTACAATTTTTCTCACACTTATTAATGTAACCAAATTTTACACACTATTAAGTGTTAATAAATTAATAAAATTTTACACACTTTTTAAAAGTGTGGAGAAAAAAGTGTGAAGATTGAACTATTTTTTTGTAGTGTTAGGAAACTTGCATTGTAACAACTATATATATTTTTATTGATGTTTCATTTTGCCCATTTTCTGAATTAACACAAACGATAACTATAACATATTAATCACATCACATTCCAAGTCATAAATGAAACATCAATAAAAACAAAATAATTACCCGTCACATATATTGATTCCCATATATATGTTGGAAGATACTTATATAACCGAGGGATTACGGCTATATATATAGTTTACACAATTGGCATACTACATCAACGTATATGCTAGCGAGTACTATACTTACTAGTTAGTCTGCATATGGTAGATTCCAAAAATTGATTTACAGCATTAGTTTAAAATTGATATCTTGAAGATTTTTTTCTTAGTCTTTTACTATAATGTATTTGGTTACTACCTAGTAATACCTACCTAATTATATATGATTTTTCCTATATATTATTGCAAAAATAGTAGTAGCATGTCTGTAGTCAGAAAATGATTCCTTAAGTATAAGCGCATCATGTAATTGTCTATAAAAGAACATAAGTTAACGTGGTTTCTTATCCCATCTATCTTTTCCTCCTATTTTGTCTCTAATCCGAATGGCGAGTAATTGCATAACGTCGGTTGTCGGGATAATAATCACGGCGATTTCATTTTTATTATCATTTTGGTTAGTATCTCGAAATCGTCCCTCCATCTACCTTGACAATTTTTATTATGATACTGGTTCGACCACCAACACTACGAAAATTTACTTTGACCTCAAGATCCAGAACGAAAACTATCTTGTAGGCGTTTACTACAAAGATCCACTTACTCTCACGTTCGCCTATCTCCCACCAACTATAACCACAAACACAAATCTCACCATAGCAAAATACACCATTCAAGGGTTTTACCAAGGGAATGGAAAGGCTAAACAAGTACAAGACTCCGTGGAGGTTGAAAACTTCTTATCGGTGATAGACAATCACCGAAAATTGGGGGAAACATATGTTCCTTTGACTGGTCTAGCGAATGTTGCAGTTTTTAGGGTGAATTTCGATGCTTACGTGAAGTTTAAGTCAATTGAAAATAAACAATCCCATCTTCTGGCTGGAGCTATTTTGGAGGTTGACTGCGACACTGGAATTAAGGTTCAAAATGAGAGCGTAAAGTTGGAGTACTCATCTGGATCGAATTGGTGGGGATTTCTGCAATGGTTGATGTTTTTTGCTTTGTTTGCATTGTTTAAGACATTATTTTGGGTGGGTTTCTTTTTGTTTTTCACCGCTTTTGCTATCATAATCGCTAGCGTGCTACCGTCTGAAAATTCAGCTGAAGTGTCAAAGTCTGAAGATTCAGCTGAAGATCATGCTACAGTCTGAAGATTAGTTGAAGATCATGTGTTACGTACGTTTACTTGAAGTCTTCTTTTGTGTAATATCACCGGTAATGTCCCTTATGTATTTGTTTATGAGCAATGATAAAGAGACCTAATTCATGTGTCTAAACTTATGCTTAAAACATCATGTGACACATGAAATATGCATTTTCTATCTCATAATTTCCGATCTTGATTTTGCTACATGTCACGATCTTAAAGTTAGGCATGTATTTACGTATGAATTTAGTATGCATGCATATCATTTTCCTTTTTTTATTATAAGAACTAGTGGGTTAATTACTATAAGAGGCACCCCCAAATGGTAACATGGTTAATACAATAACTCAGCGCCACGTCAGGTGTCACGTCAGCTTTAACACAATAACGCAACACCCCACATCAATAAACTCAGCAATAACTCAGCTTTAACACATTAACTTCAAACTATTCAAATTCAACCCTCCAACTAAACTAATATTTTCATTAATATAACAAAACACAACTATATATTTAATAACTAAAATTTAAACATACTTAAAACAAACTACAACAACTACAGCAAACATTAAACATAAAATACGATTAATTAACATAAACCTACGATAATTAAACATAAACTACGAATAGTAATAGACGAGTCATCCCGAGACCCAGCCCTCGTCACCGAAGCACTCGAATCGTCATCACTAGTTGACACACGGGGGCAATCATGTGCGGATTCGATTGTTTAAACGAGCTTCTCTCCGAGCCCGTTTAGCTACCAGTACTCCTCACTAACGTCTTCTCTCCTCTTCTTCCTCCAGGCCTGAACCCTCAACAACTCTTGCATGTCTTGCTCATACAGTTCATCTTCAGTCAATGCCCGTGGTGGTGGATTGTTTGGTTGTGGGTTTTGTGGTGGTGGATTGTTTAAAGATGGAAACAGAACTTCAGGTGGAGTGTTTTGTGGTGGAGTGTCATACTGGAAAACTGGATACAAATCTTGCGGTGGATTATTGTGTTGTTGATTATTATACTGGAAAACTGGAAACAAATCTTCAGGACGGGTGTTGTATTCTGAACCGTTACTTGGTTAAAAAGTAAGGGGGTCTTTTGTAATTTCCCATATCTTAAATTCAAAATCTATAAAAGTTCACAGGGGTAAAAAGTGTCAAAAAAAATTTTTTTTTAAAGTAGCCTTAACGTGGCGTTAAGGGGTTAACGCAGCCCGTTAACGCCACGTTAACGCAGCCCATGCAATGGCTAACGCACCAATAACGCGCGTTATTGGTGCATAACGCAGCCCATCACGTTATTATTGTTCATGCTCTAAGAGTATAAGATGAGCCTTATCCATTTTGCCAAAGCCTGCGCCATCTAAACTTCCAATTAAACTGATATAATTGACCGTCAGGCAAGGTTGCTTTAATTTGTATTTTGGATCGGAGTCACGTTTGTAGGAAGCCTTTCATTAAATTATGTTCGACCAGACCCGATATTCCTTTTAAAAAGCTCGAGAAAGCAAATTTGGTGGCTGAAAAAAGAATTTGACATTTCCAGTGTTTGTCCAAACACTTATCCCTCTTTTGTCTAGATTAACTTTTATTAAAAGCCATTCATTGCGTATTCTCCACGACGAGATATTAACTTTTGATGGAAGAAATTTATACCGTCGAACCTTGACTTGCTTATTCATTGATATCAACAATTTACTACTTTATCATTAATAAGTTTCCTGAATGATTATGAAATACGTGAATGACCGATGATCAGTTGATATCCAAGCGCCCAGTTGGTCTGGCTCAGCCTGACAGAACAATGACAAAATATCAACAATAACTAAGGGCCCGTTTGGTATAGGGTATTTTGTGGATTTGGACCTAAAGTAGGTTGAAAACCTTTGTTTGGTAGCAATTGTGGGTTTTGAAATTAGGCATCAACCCCTCCAACTCTACCATACACAAAAGTCATCCCCCCCTCCCTACTTTTCCACAACTTTTCTTTTTTTTGGGCCCTTCTCACTCATTTCTCTCTATCTTGATATGTACACATGGGATTTTACTTTGCACACATAAAATTACATGGAGTATTGTTTGTCTTATTCATTAATTGTATGTGTGCAAAGTAAAATTCAATGTGTACATATCATTGCCCGGTAAAAATAGTTGGTACCAGTAAGCCATCTCTCAATTTAACACTTAGGTTTGTTCAGCGTATCACTATGTCAATTTAGGTATTTCTTCCGCTGCCTCGGCTTGGCACCTAAGTTTGCCAATGTATCACTACTCAGATGTCTTTTAGCCACTCTCTTAAACAGTTATTCTGTTATGTGCAAACCAGAAACCAATCCCAATCTTATCAGACTTCCCTTTCTCCACTGTTAAAGTGTCAACGTTAACAAGTTACAAATTTCTTTTCAGGTGGCTCATCAGATGAAAAGAAAAATGCATCGATAGCTTTGAAAAAAGTCCTATTTTATCATAAAAATGGAGGTTTAAGCAATGGTAGCCTTCAAGCAAGTAACTAAGCTATGGTTGTTGGATGGCGTCAATAAATTAATAGAGAGGAGCTCCTTAAACGTGACATTTTTCTAACCTTGCTTATTAAAAAAGGGCAATGATATGTACACATTGAATTTTACTTTGCACACATACAATTAATGAATAAGACAAACAATACTCCATGTAATTTTATGTGTGCAAAGTAAAATCCCATGTGTACATATCAATTCCCTTTTTACCAAAGTTTTCATAATCAGTGTATTTTTATGTGTTCATAAATTTTTTAGTCTTGGTACCTCTCCAGTTTATAAGATCTAGTTTACATTTATTTTGGTCACTCTAAACCTAGGTTCTTTTTAGAGTAAATATTTAAACCATTGTAGAGATTTGTGTTATTCCAATCAAAAGTCCATAATAATATAAGACGAGGCAAATTAACATTGTGTTTATGCAATATTCATTTCCAGATATCTTTTTCTTATGCTATTACGAACAAGAAATTGTTTTTTTAAGGAAATTTACAAGTGACTGGCCCAATAATCAGTAGATTAATAGAATTTTTTAGCCCAACATTAAGTGCCCATTTGGTTAGCAGAATATTTTTGCGAAATTAGAATCTGTCAATGAAATTGGAATATGAAGGAATTGATATGTTAAAAAATTGTAATTTGAAGAATTTGAAATCTGAAAGGACTAGAATTTGCAATAACTAACGCGTGTTTGGTTAAAAAAATAAAATGGGAAAAAGCTAATTATTAAAATATATAAAATTTTATTTTTGTTTAAAACTGATAAAGTGAATATTATTTTTAAATATACTATTTATATGGATAAAAATGATAATAAATATTTAAATAATACAATATAAAATAATATATTAAAATAATTTGAAATCTTATTATATTTAATATTATTTCAATAAATAGTGTATTTTTGTATACAACGTAATTTTATAAAATCTATTAAAGTCTAGATAAAAAGTACGGTTTAAAATTTATTTTATATTTAATTTTAAATAAATAATAATTATTAAATATAATAATAATAATAATAATAATAATAATAATAATAATAATAATAATAATAATAATAGTTATTATTATTATTATTATTATTATTATTATTATTATTATTAAAAATTATTAACATTTTTATCCTTATAATTAGGATATTTCTTGTAAATCCTTTGAGTTTTAATAATAATAATAATAATAATAATAATAATAATAATAATAATAATAATAATAATAATAATAATAATAATAATAATAATAATAATCATTTTATTCATATTTTTAGCAGGATTAGCTTTGCTATAGTAAGAGAAGTGAGGCCCAGATAGTATCTTTGTTTCTCACTAATTTCTTATAAATTTCTAATAAAGTGATAATAATAATAACAATAATAATAATAATAATAATAATAATAATAATAATAAACATCACTTTATTATCATTATTATTGTTATTATTATTATTATTATTATTATTATTATTATTATTATTATTATTATTATTATTATTATAACAACTTGAAAAGGATGCGGTGACCTTATTGAAGCGGATTCGAAAGTTCTCTGTGACTCGAGGCATTGGGGCACATGTTTTTGCACATATCTTTATTAGGATTAGCTTTGCAATTGCTAGAGGGGTGAGGCCCAGATAGTATCTCGGCTTCCCACTAATTTCTTGTAGATCATATGAATTTCTAATAAAGTGATGTTTATAATAAAAATAAATAAAGCAGCAACAGCAACAACAACAACAACAACAACAATAATTGATTTTTGATGATAAACATAATGAATACCATAAAATGTGACATTTCTCCATTTTGCAATGAAATGTTGAATTGCACACATATGAGATTTAAAGTATTTTCATTTTCTTTCATTTGCCAACCAAGCATATTGAGGAATGATATTCAGATTTTGAATTCCCTGAATCTATCAACCAAACACGTTACGAAAAAGAATTAGATTTCAATTCTATCACAATCCTGAAGATTCCAGGAACCAAACGTGACCTACCACCTACTTCAAATTCCAGGGTATGACCATACAAATAATGGATTTCTTGATTCCTGTCTATTTCTCTTTAAGTGTCCGTTTTGTTAATGATTTTGGCATGAGTTTTAGATTTAACATTAAAAATATGATTTTTGGTATACAAAAGTAGGCCCAAAGGTTTGAGTTAAATGCTAAAAATTTGCCATAGTCAAAAACATCCATGGTTCCAAAACTTTTTACTGCCCTTTTTTGTCCTTTTCAAGAAACAGTGACCCTCATTTCATCTCAATCTCTCATTATAAATTAGAATTTATTTTATATCAATAAATTTAATTATTCTTATGTTATATTTTAAAATAATAATATTATACTATTTATATATTTTATCTATCATACTTTTTTCTTAAAACTTACACCAAATAAAAAATCTTAATCATAATCCAAATCTAATTTCATATCTAAATCCCTTAACAAACCAGACAGACCTTAAGAGTGGATTTAGTTCAAAAAATGAAAAGTTCTGTAATACCCCGTAATTTACCCAGTCATTTATTAACGTTAAACACAAAAATTAAATTCATTTGAACGTTTAATAAACCACTTTTACGGGTTACATTTTTTTTTTTAATAACAAAACTACGAAAAATATTCGCCAGCTAATTAAGCGACGTAACTCACATTTCATGCAACGACACCGCACGCGTACCGACACTACTTTAGTCATGGTTTAAGTCCAATAAATAATTTTCGGAGTCAATAAGAATGTTTTTATATTATTTTATGAAAACACTCACAAAAACGTATTTTATGCGTTTTGCTCAAAAACACCAAACCGGGATACAACGACTACATTTTAAGCTAAAGCGAGACACGAAATACACTAAATAAAATCAAAAACACTTCCCTCCTCTCTATTCTTTCATTTGCCGCCCATTTTAAAATATATCTATCCAAATATCACATGTTTACATCTAAACTTGCAATGTCAATGACACTTAGCATTAATATTTTGTTCTTAACTCAACATGAATACACATCATAGCTATACACAAGAAATGAGGTCAAAATTCTCTCTTTTTCTTTGTTTTACCTGATCGAACACATCCCTTCACCTATCACATGTGTACTGATTTTGATATTGACATAACCTACTACATATGTCTTTTACCCAAGTTAGACCCACATTATATTGACACTTCAAGATTCAAAGTCAAAAACGCCCTCTATAAACCCAATTCACATGTTTTCCTAAACCCTATCAAAGTCACATGTATTGCAAGTGAAAGTGATTTTTGCCAAGAATGACCACTCACAAATTCTCAACTCCAAAAGTAAGGTCAAATGACCCACTTATGTTTTCTTTTATCTACTACTCGAAGCACAAGAGCAAAACACATTTACATTTTCAAATCTTTCACAAATATAGACACTACCCTCAGTCCACACACTCTAAAAATTTACCAATCTTAGTTAAACATCCATTTGTCCTTAATAGGTTTTGATTTGGTTACATATGCACTTAAACCTTTATAAATGAAATGTCAAGCCTACACTCATATCACTTGCAACAATAATCTCACAATTTTCTTCTCTCTTTTCCTGTGGACCATCGAACATAACACAAGAGCACATACACATGCATGCCCACATGGTCTTCTTATCACTACATATAACTACCTAGTACTATGATTCAATGATGTCAACTAATGAAGACAACCTTGTGTTCCCCCTCCTATGTCATCTTGTACGCCCCACTTGGACCACATAGGTCAAGCCAAGAATTACCCATCTAGGCAAAACACACATATGTACTCTTCTGTTATGGTTTTGGTCTCTTGCATACATGTTCAAGTATAAATACAAGTCAAATAACACACCTTTCACTTCACAAAACTAAATCACAAAATTCTCTTGCTCCTTTCTCTTTTGTTTCCATCGTACACCACAAACCCACACACTCATTTCATTTTCTTGGTTGGTTCTTGAAGACTTGGGTCATTAAGTCTTGGGATAGCATTTCGAGTTAAAGAAACTTGGTCTTGGTCTTGTATTCCCTTCGACACACATACAACCTCAACCAACTGTAAGCATCGAAGCTACTTAACCTTGTTTTATACATATTATATTTTTGAACTTTAAGTTTTTATACTAAATGTGTCAGTGTCATTGTATTATGTATCAAATCTTTAAAAGCAAATGAGTTCTCTTAAATAAACAAACTTCGACATAGATACACAATTATATATTTGAATTTCATGCAAAATTAACCATGTTGTGTTTAGAGAGCTTGTGTGGCTAACCCTTGAATTCGCGAACACTTATAAACATCTAGAAAGATAAGCTAGAACTTATTGGTTTTCAAATCGGCATACACACATATATGTCGAGCCTAGTAAAGATTTTAAACTCGACATAACTAAAGGAAACATATAAGCAAGTAAACTTGAGTATTGGCTTATAAATGGACAAAGTGCGTATTTGTAATAAAAACAAACGTTTTAAAAAGCTACATGTATCGGTTTACAACTTTTGGTTTTCGTTTGGATTGGGAGTCATAAAAACCCAAATAAGTAGAGACGTATTTATGCTCATTCGGTCTCCTTGTCACCTTTTGCTCATTCGTAAACTTGAAATACTTAGTTGAGTTTTTATTTGAAAGCAGTTTGAAATTGAAACGTACATGAAACACAAACACAAAGCGCATGCAAGCTGATGAAGTTTTGGCCATTTGAATATCACTACTTTGAAACTTACTATATATATCTAATATATGCAAGACTATACAACAAAGGACTTGTAGTCCACTGGTGGTGTTGCTCACTTTCTGTTTCATTAATCCATGTTCGAACCTTGCAACTGTTCTTTTGCTATTTTATTTCTTTTTACAATATTTCACATTTGACCCTTGAACTATTAAAAACTAAACAATATTGCTTTTAAACAAACTATACTAAGGACAAGTTAATTAAACCATGATTGTAAGGTATGTACATATATTTTTGACATGGAATGTTTTGTAATAATTTATTTAAGGAAAACTAATATTTACGGACGGGTCATGCCCGATTATTGTCAAATTCTTATACTTAGTCTATTTTCACAAACTAAACCAAACTTCGAAAACTAGATAGTATAATACTAATTATAGAAAATAAATTACAGAATTTTTCCAACTTATCATCTATTAATTAACCATATATAAACACATTTATATATACACCGTATTACGTAACCGTTACTAATATAAATTATTAGCGTATAGTATTTATTACTATTTTACTGAGCGTTTATTTCTCACAAGCATCTTATTGTGAATACTTTCCGTATTAAGTCTTTCGGTTATTCTCGAACCAGAAACTTATCCGTCTTGATTACTTTTGTATATATATCTACTTGTCTACTTTGTCCAAGAGCCAATAGTTAAAAACATTTTGAAGTGCTTTAAATGTAAACTCTGCCACACAAGCAACATTAAACACAACCATTTGTAAACACTTAATTTATTTAAACACCTTGAGTCGTGAGTACACAAAACTATAAACTAAGACTTGCGATACTAATTTAGGTCGCGTGTCGGTGCCGCACACTGTCCATTACTTGGTACTTCATTCTATTCAGCCCATTCCTAAGGTGAGTTCATGACCCCTACTTTTACTTGTTTTATAACTGTTTTAGGGGGGAATACATGCTCGTTTTAAATCAAACTCTATGCTTGTTTATGATTGAACACATTTCTTGTTCCTACTTGAAAGCATGATTTATTGACTTATTGCACATTGAATTACCTTATTTTGGACACAAGCGTTTAAATCATATATGTGAGTCATAGCCCCTCTTTTATCTATTTTGAACTCTTTGGGGGAGATACATGCTCGTTTTACTTACATCTTTTACTAGTTTATCTTAAACACTTTACTCGATTTATGAAACACTCTATTTGTTTATTGAAACATATTACATGCTACGAACATGAACACAAGTATTTTTCTGTATGCTACCATGATTATTATTGCCTAAGACACACTTTTGCCACTGAAAGTCCCTCATATCATGAACCTTAGTCACTTGCGAGTGAACGCGAATATAGTGAATAGATCTATTGGCAGTTGACGCCCCATTTGTGCTAGCCGGATAGGTAGCCAAATGCACTTTATTTGAAGAACAATAGGATGTTGGCAAACTCCTACACGAGGGCACTATTACTTACATCATTTCTATGATGTCTGTTACTTACATCATTTTTATGATGTCACACATGTTAAGGGTTGCGTTCATGAGACTTAGAGCAATAAGGCGGTACTGTAGTCATGATACAGTACTGCAACTACTAAATTTATGGGCGTATAACAACGTAGCCCGCTGTTTATTAAACTTGAAACTTGTGTTCAACTGATTTTTATACAAACACTATTGATTCACTCAACTATTGACCCGGTTAGGGCAAACAACAAACGAACTATGGGTTTATGACAACGTAACCCACTATTTACTTCATTATCTCACAAACTCGAATCACTTTGATTGTTTTATATAAACTCTATGAACTCACCAACCTTTGTGTTGACACTTTTTAGCATGTATTTCAGGTTCTTAAGGTGATAACTTACTCTTGGAGGCGCTTGGCAAATGGCATGGCATGATCATAGATGACTCTGATAATCATTTGGGACCACTCTACTTATTTTTATGGGCCTAATTCCGCACTATTTTTGGATGTTGTAAATAAAATACTTTGATTTATGAAAACTTTTTGAGACAATTGATGTACAAACTGGTCTTTATACTTTGTGTTTAGATACCAATTGTGTAGCACCCCAGTGACATGTATGCTTCCGCTGGACCCGATTTTGGGGGTGTTACAAGTTCATTGAGTTAAAATCAAAAGTAATTATCATTAATTTAGTTCAAAAAATGTAGAATGTCTAAACAAAATCATCTATAATCACTTCTCGCTTCTTATAATTTCTCATTTACAAATACAACTAGCTTATCTAATTGTTTTGTTAGCGAAAAATTAGGAGTTGTGTATAATTTATGCCTTAATTTTTGTGATTTGTTAAAAATTGTAGATTGTCTTAACTAAATTTTGATGATTTAGTTGTTAACAACAACCTTAAAAAACTCATGTATTAAAGCATTTATAACCATTAAATCAATTTTAGGACTAATTTTACTTTATATATTATCTTATTTTCTTAAATCAAACTAAATATTCAATTTCCAATTGACTAAAAAATATACACAAAAAATGTTTCTATGTCATCTCAACCCACCTTGTCCATTTTGATCTACATAAGCAAGTATCGATTTTGACCGTTATTCAACCTGTTTATTTTGCTATATATACTACATGTAAAGCATGAAAATCATTGTTGATTGTTGAAAATTCATCAAGAGTAAATTAAAAATCATTGAATATGATTAAAATTACACATATTTTCATTCAATGTTATCATATGACTTCCTAATTTGTCATTAAATAATTAATATTTCAGCAACAACTTAACAACCAACAACAACATAACATAATTAAGAGCATAATTACATAAATTACAAATTGGTAACTTACATACTTGATAGCAGTCTTGAAACACAGAAAAAAGGCAAAAAAGATACAAGAAATTGATAAAAATGACAAAACAAATGGTTGTATGTGGTCAAATGGTGATGGTTGGTGGTGTTATGAAATGGTTTTCAAATGCGTGTCGAGTGGTGATAAGGGTGGTTGATTTCATCTTGCAGATGGCTCGAGTTCGTGGTGGTCATGATGGCTTATTTTAGATTTTACGTTGTTTGATATTGGACTAAAGGTTGAGTTCCATAAGAATGAAAGAAAAGTGAAAATGAGACCCTAACATAGTAACATATACGAACATATGAAATAGATATCTATGGCCCAACAAGATTATTTAGCATACTTTTCGTGTGCCATCCAATAAAGGAGTTTTTATCATATTATTTTAAGTTAAAGCTCTTGTAAGAATAATATTTATCAAGTTTACCAATATATATATATATATATATATATATATATATATATATATATATATATATATATATATATATATATATATATATATATATATATATTATCTTATGTAAACTACTTAGACTGCATTAAGCCTTATTAAATTTTATATATAATAAAATTATATGATTATTTTTAAAGGTAATTCAAGCTAAAGTTAGTAACTTCAGTTATAAAAATCAGTATTATAATACAAGTATTTATATTATAGTACATATAATAAAATGATGTCATTTAAAAGATTAAGTACAAGAAAATAATTATGCAACACTTAAACTTATTCGCATGGGTATGTTTATCAAAAGTAACTATTGCTAGAATTGAAGATGAAGCTGTAGATGAAGATTATAAAAGAGATTATTTTTATAAGCTAAGTGAAGTAGCATTTGATTTCATAGATTATGTAAGATTATTTATTTTATAATCTCTTATAAGTTATGTCTTGCAAACGAAGCTTACATTTTAAGTATCTTGTTTTTCAAAAAATAGGCGTAATCTCTCAATAATCTTGTGTATCAAACTTAGGCAACAATATAAAATGACTATGATGCATTTTCTAAACAAATTCACTAATCCATTAATTTTCCATGATTTATTTCCTTAATTTCCATATTCTATAGAGAAATAAACACACAAAAAAAGGTTAATTTAGACAAGGAATTAGGTTAAAAAAATACAAATATAAAATAAAGTACTCAATTATTTCTTGTTAGGCCAATTCAATGCCCAATATTCTGACTAGGATTTGAACAAAATATTCTAAGTGTATATTAAGTTTCTGAATGAATGAACATTCAGAAAATCATCTTTAGAGTTCTTCAGAGATAAAGTATAAGTCTCTCCACTTCAGATCTCAGTAAATAAAGTCCCTGAACTAAAATGAAGATGATGGAGTCAGTGAGATCAGACAATGTTTCACTAACTCCCCTTTGATCTTCTCAACATAAAGAATATTCTAAACTTAGATACTTATAAAAATATCTAAGTTTCTAAGAATGTTTAGGCAGGAACTTTGATGTTTCTCGTTTTATGCACCAAAAATAATTTATAAAATAGAAAGATTACACAAAGCTTAATACAAAATTATCTTGGCAACTATTGATCTTCTGAGTATCGTTTCGAAAGATTGATGAATTGAGGTTTGTTTGTTGAGTTTTATTGATGCTTGATAAAAAGGTTTTGATTTTTTTTTTTTTTTAAATCTATATATGATTTATGAGGTTCATTTGTTAAATAATGTGACTAATATTTAAGGATAATTTAGTAATTTTCTTATACTTAATTCTTTAATAATATCATCCATCTGTTATTATTTTTCAAAATTATGTCAACCAAAAATCTTAACCATCAGTAAAGTTATCGTCAATAAAAGTGTGCAATCGAGAAAATTGGTCGCCGAAAAATGTATGACTGCAAGAAAAATTAGTTATACGATTACCCGCCGCCGCAGCGCGCAGATACCCAGCTAATATCTAACAACGTATAATCAAAAGATTTAAACCCATTTAATTTTCTTAGTTTGTGCTACCAATAATGAGTTCTTGTTGTACTTAAAGATGTGTAGAAAATCGAAACTTAAAAATTGTACAAAATATACAGTTGGTCCCTAAACTTGTCACAAACCATCGCAAGGGCCCGAAAGTTGAGAAAATCGTCAACGTGAGTCTAAACCTTGGGTTTTTGAGGCCAAATGAGTCCCTTATCCCATTTTATTTTGCACTAAACGTCATTTTATGTTTTGCAAGAGGGCATAATAGACTTTTCCACTTTTATTAATTATTTTGGTGGTACATTTTCACTTCACTCACCCACACTACCACCACCAACACCACCATCATCTCAATCACCTCCACCGCCATCATCATCTTGAAACCCATATTCCGGCCACCACTTCCGGCTATCAAAGATTGAAACTACTGCTAGAGCAATTTAATAAAATTTAAGTAGCATGACAAAGATTGACCGACGCAAGGTCAGCATTACATGAATTCATAATCAGTAGTATATCAAGGAAGCAAAACAATCGAATCCCTTTTTCTTATATACAACTGGCAACTTGGCAAGAAAAGGCAAACAAACTTTAATCTTGATTGTCAAGAACGTTTCCGTTTGAAAATGAGGGTCATCAAAATTTTCTATCTAATTTAGTGGTGGCAATCGAGTCGTGTTCGGGTTGATCTATTAGTGTTTGCGGGTTGGCGGGTTATTATAACGTCTACCCAAACACGACCCATTTATTAATCATGTCAAGAAACTCAACCCTAACCCACACCTGCATAACACGTGTAAACCGTTTGTGACCCGTTTAGCATGTTTAAGTAAATAGGTCAAGCGGTGAATAAGGATAGTGGTTTGTCGATTTTAACTAATTTAAATACAAAAATAATACTCCCTCCGTCCCATATTAAGTGTCCACTTTCAAAATGCACAAAGTTTTAGAAAAATCCACTAACTACACTCTCCACCAATCAAATATCACTTTTACCCACTAAAGTCTCATCTCATTCGTTGGAATAGAATATGGACATTTAATTTGGGACATCCCAAGATTCCATTATGAACACTTAATATGGGACGGAGGGAGTATAAGGATAAAAAAGTGATAAAAATCTTTTTCCTAATAAAACAAAACCCCTATTGGGAATTTTTCATTTCAAAAAAATCAATTCATTCCTTTTTTAGTAATATTAATTATTATTAATTTTATTTTATAAATATGTTTAATAACAAAAACCTTAAATATTTCCTAAATTGACATAAATTTGATAAAATCGTTTTTTGTAGAGTATGTAGAAAAAAAATCAAACAATACACATGTACTTCATAGCTCATGTTTAATAGTTTTGGACCCTAATGTAAATTTGGAAAAAACACACGCTCCATCAACATCAACCAATTCTCCCTCATTCATCTGCAACACGCACTTACTTTTGGCCGAAATCTCAACCCATCATGTTCCTTTGACAACCAAAAAAAATCCTATTGCAGCCAAAAAATAATCGATCGAGAACAACAGTTAATCGACTACTTCGGTAAGATATTGGGTTCCATGTCTACTTCAATTTTTTCAGTTTAAATAATTCAATGTTTCTGGTCTATCTTTAGAGTTCGATTATATTAATTCATTTACAGGTTTCTGTTTAGTTAATGCGATTGCATATGGTTTTTCTTATTTTGAATTTGAGTGTGATTTGATCTGTTTATGTAGCTCGGTCACCAAGTGTTTGATAAATTGCTTCAGTGAAGTTCTTTATATAATATTTGTAGATTGTCTGGTTTGTGTTTGATGAGTGTGTCTTCTTTACCTGAATTTTTATGTTGGGTATTTCTTTTCCTTTTTGCCTTTATGTTCGGCTATGCATATAGACACTCATAAAAAGGTTGTTTGTGATTTGTTAGTTGGCAAACTCCTTGCAAAAGATGAATGCGAATGTGATGGACAACAAACTGGGGCTCACAAACTGTTCCAATAAAGTAAACTTCTGTAGTTTAGTTGAATGTAGTATTTAAAAATTCACGGGGTTCTAATAAAGTAAACTTCTGTAGTTTGGTTGAATGATGGAAAGAATAATAATGAAGTTTTGATTATGACAGCTGCTTCGACAACAACAATTAATTCGTGACCATGATAGTGTTGAATATCAACCCGTCAGTTAACTAATCCGTGGTTATGTACCTTCATAACTTTTCGTGTTAATTATCAGTTAATTGATATGAATCAATAACAATCGTTCGAGGTGGATTTGGTTTAAAAAGATGTATGATGATACAATATAAAACCTTCTCTTAGTAGTTAATGTTCGTGCTGATCCACAGAATCAACCCTCAAACCATGATGCTTGGTCAAGAGACGCACAAGACTACTTCTAAGACCACGTTAGTGTCTTAAGTACATGTAGCCAGCATGGGCGGGTGAGAATTTTTGAATGACAGGTTAAGATGGGTTCAGGCTGGGTTGACCCGTGAACGCCTTTTTCTCCATTTCCTAAATATTTGTAATGTCAATGTGTTCATTACAATAGTAGTATTACATTCTTTAATAACATCATGTAGGAGGCTGTGGGCACTTAGTATAGTTTTAGGATGCTCTTCAACCCGTGGGATGCATTTTATCACTTTCCTTTTAGCAAAAATTTGGTTTGACCCGTTTGAGACAGAACACAGCCCAAATTGTCCCATTCATGTGTATTTGGAACAAAATTTCCACCAGTAGTCTTGAGCATGATTTTTTTTTTATCTTTATCATCTTATGGATGTGGTATGTTTTTTGCAGGCGTTGATCCATGGTTTAAACAGGCATTATTACTCAATAGTCATCAATTATTGCCACGAGTAGTCTTAAGAAGATGTAATTAAACCTTCACAAGAAGAAGTGGACCAATGGACCGACCCTTGAACGATTTGATACTCATTCCAAAACCAATTCAGGTGAATGTTTTATATTGATTAATCTGATGTTCTTTAATTTTGTGTGCGAAATTTGCCCAGGTTATGTATAAAGAATTTCATGACAACGCAACATGTTCACGATCAATGTTGTATGTGGTCACTCTCGACTCTCAAGTATATAATTCTTAGAATGTTAACTATTAATTAACTATTCTTAGTAACCTAAGTGATTATATTATTCTTGCAGTTAGTAAAATGCAACGGATACTGGAACGATGAAGACCCTAAACTCGAGAAGGATTATCTAAACCAAAGTAGGGTTTTGTATAAATTCATGACAAACTATGTGTCGAAGAATCCAAGAGGCGCGTTCTTGAATTATAGAGATTTGGACATTGGTGTGATGACAGGAACAGACAAGAATGCTTACAACTCCGCTAAGGTTTATGGGAAAAATATTTCATGGGAAACTTCGCTAGATTGGTGAAAGTTAAGACAAATGTGATCCGGACAACTTTTTTCGGAATGTACAAAGTATCCGTGTACTTACTGGGAAAAGCACAAGCAAATCTAGGAAGTTAACAAAATTAGTATAGATTAACACATTTAAATCTTTATTTGATATGCACCATTATTAACTATCTTTACTCTAAATGGTTGTCTTTTTTGACCCATTTACTCATGAATGGGTCAATTTGGTTTTGTTTCATGTAACTGTAAATATATTTATAATGTTTGGCATTGGTTTTTGAAACTGATCATCTCATCTATGATGTTTTGGTATTGCAAAAATTATATTGATTATATAATGGATGTTTAAAAAGTGTTTATCTTTGTTAAATCATCAACATGATATTTTTGTACCGCACCAGCAAAAATTTATTTGAAAGTTAATGATGTTTTGATAATAATACATAGTAAAAAACATTAGAAAAAACCCCGTGCGTGCACGGGCATTATAACTAGTAACATACAAAATAACTTTACAAAAATTTCAATTATATCTTAGTTATAATCGTAATTCACTTATATATATTAAGTATATAACAAAATATATTTAATCCAAATCAAACATAAAACCCAGAATATATATTAATCGTAATTATATCTTAGTTATAATCGTAATTCACTTATATATATTAAGTATATAACAAAATATATTTAAACAGGTTCACGTGTTGACCTGTTTAATATTTACTCAACCCAAACATAACCCGTTTATTAAACGGGTTAGACGGGGTGACCTGTTTTTCACCCAAACCTGTTTCTCATCAACCCAAACCTGTTTAACTTCGTGTCGGGTTCGTATCGTTTATCGTGTCGTGTCGAAAATTGTCACCCCTAAATTCTAATCCATGTCAAAACCTTCTTCTATTCAAATATTCTGATTTGCTGCAATTGTATTGTCTTTGATCAGAATTAATACAAAGCTCATTTATAATATCAAAATGGACAAAAAGTGTTTGCAGACCTGACCCACGAAAACTTATTACCAAGCGCGTCCATCTTAGCCAAGTTTTTTTAACTCTTGTATCGAAAAATTGGGAAATTATGCAAACATCAGTCAACATTTTGTGGTTTTATACAGGTAGAAGAGCTGATTGGAGGTAGCCAGAGAGAAGAAATATATGATGTTATCAAACAAAGGTACCAAGTGACTAAAGTCTTATTCAATAGATGTCTTGATTTGAAAATATAAAATATCNAACTCTTGTATCGAAAAATTGGGAAATTATGCAAACATCAGTCAACATTTTGTGGTTTTATACAGGTAGAAGAGCTGATTGGAGGTAGCCAGAGAGAAGAAATATATGATGTTATCAAACAAAGGTACCAAGTGACTAAAGTCTTATTCAATAGATGTCTTGATTTGAAAATATAAAATATCAAACTTGAGTCTATACGCAGGATGCTGGAGTTGGGACTTCCTCCGGAGCCTTACAAGTGGTACCTTGACCTTCGTCGCTATGGAACTGTGGAGCATAGCGGCTTTGGTTTAGATTTCGAAAGGATGGTCCTTTTCGCTACTGGAATTGACAACATCAAAGATGTGATTCCATTTCCAAGATACCATGGAAGAGTAGATCGTTGAGATACATGAAGCCATATTAATATTTACAGTTTACTCGGCATATTATATTACTAGTATTACAGTTTGCTTATAATCAGTTTTCTACAAATAATTGTTCATTTTAAAACAGCTTGCTATATGATGTATGAATGTAATAAGAATTTAAGGAGTTGTTTATTTATCATGGTGCTTTTCATATTTATAGCTAAAAAAACGAACAAGTCATATCATAGACGAGTGAAATATATTTGCTATTTATTACCACCATTAGTATACACTCTTTACGCAATGGTACATAACACTCAGCACTACATATTCATGAACTATTATCACAGTAACAGAACTCAATATTGACAACACCTAATCCCACATTAAGTCATAGTAATCATTGTGACAATAAAGATGGAAGCAACATATATATACAATTTGCAATATTTGTATACATTTGCTCAGTATCAATCATTTATCGCCTTCTAAGATTGTGGCTCTTAAAGTGGCTACTGTAAACATAAGAAGTGTTTGGATGTACTGATTTATATATGTAGTAACTCATCTAGCATACAGTTGCAATAACTGGTTTTGCACATTGTCAAGGTGACTATGACGAACTTTTTGAAGTGTTTCAATGTGCATTTACATTGATACACTCATGTCAGCAAAAATATAAACCTTTAATTTGAATGTTGGGCAAAAAAATGTTTCATTTTTATGAATTTGTGATTTATTTAGGCCTATACAGTTACTAATATGATTAAAAATATCATCGACCAGTTATTCTTAATTCTAATTAGTAAACACGACCAAAAAAGAAAAAAAATAAAACTTTTTAATAATTATGGTGGGTGGTGGTGGATGGCGGTGGAGGTGACTGAGATGATTGTGGCGTTTGTGGTGGTAGTGTGAGTGAGTGAGGTTACAAGTTGTATCAAAAGAAAATGAGAGTGGAAAGAAGGCGAGGGTAAAATAGTCATTTCGCAAATATAACAGGATTTGAGAAAATACAACGGGGCATTGACCTGAGCAGTACGGGTCAAGGGACTCATTTGGCCTCAAAAACCCAAGGTTTGGACTCACGCACGGCGACGATTTTTTTTCAACTTTCGGGCCCCGGCGATGGTTTTTGGCAAGTTTAGGGACCAACAGTGTATTTTTGTCTAAAAATTATAACATTTGTCACACTTTGTTTTTGCTTAAGCATCTTTACTGTCTATTTAAGTGTAAAACAGTGTGTGTTTGGATTAAAGAAATTGGATGACGCATATATGACTATATGAAAAACTAGTGTACAATAATACTTTCCACACAAGTATATCCTTGATCAGTTCATAATCTGAATTAAAGTATTGTTACGTAACTATCATATTTTGGCGTCACTGTTTTTCGAATGCATGAGTTAATGTTATTATTTATAATTTATAAAATTGATTTGTAGTTATAGTTATGTTATTTTAGGAACTTCAAAAAAAATTAAAATACAATTTAGCGCAAACTTTGAATCCAATAGTTGGTCATAGTCGATCTACACTCTCTCTCTCTCTCTTTTTCTTTTCTTTTGTTCTCTTCTGGCACTTCGAGTTCTGAAAAGTTCCGAGATATACTTTCTGTAAATCTTTTGTAAACACAAGTTGTCATACTGTACTAGTTATAATGCCCGTGCACGCGCGGGTTTTTTTTTAAAAATTTTGAATGATATATTTTTATTTAGTAAAAAACAAATAATTTAATTTTTATTTTGTTTGATTTATGATTTTTAATTGTAGTTTTTTATGATTAAAGATAATCATTTAAATCTTATCTATATTTTTTGTATTTATCTTCTACTTGTATAGTATATCAACAAAACGAATTTAAAAACTTATAAATTAAATAATAATTAACATATTACCTAATAAGGAAATATTCTTTTTTTTCAAAATGACAAAGTACCCACTAGGGGTTTTGTTTTATTATATAAAGAGATTTGCACTTTCTACCAATATTTCATGATAAACACAATATTTATTATATACATTACACATAACGAAATACGTTAGTTTTGGAATATCTTAGTCACGCAAATTATAAAAAATTTTGTACCATCAAGAACTAATCATACTATCTTATAAAGCATTTAGGCCTTCTAAAAAAAGAAATACTTAAAATTAAGCATTACAAGTTTCTTAAACTAAAAGTACAACTAATTAAAACACATTTTCTAACATTAAATGCAATTACAAGTTCTTAAGCTTAAAATACAACTAACTAAAATACATTTTTCTAACATTAAATACAATATTTAAATAGAAATACTTAAAATTCAACATTACAAATTTTTAAGCCAAAAGTACAACTAATTAAACACATTTACTAACATTAATTAACTGGTTAATAAATATAATGAATGCAGTTATTAAAACACCCCTTATATAAGAAATACAAAATTGTACAACCAACTTAAACACAATTCCTGCATTAAATGTCACTAATACAAATAACAGAGCACATTATACAAATATTCAAGCCCAAACGGGCAACGGCCAAATGGGCTCGAGCCTCAATAGGCACGGGCGGCTCGAGCCCGAACGAGCATGGGCCAACGGGCTCGCGCCCGAACGGTTTACAACTCCTAGATATCACTTTTGCCTTTTGATGTTGTTAACATTTATTTTAGGGTACCCGTCGCTGCAACGCGCGGGTACCCTACTAGTATTACATGAACTGTGAACCATCTTGAATTTTATTTCTTTTTAATATGCAAACTTGAGATTGTCCTTCTTTTTATAGATGCATTTGCTTTTTTTTGGGGGAGAGTTACTTATCGACCTCACTGAATCTGCCTTAAAAATTTATTGTACGTGTACGTCTTAGAAAAACTCAATAAGTGACAGTAAACATGTATTTACTTTGTCGAACAAATGTGCAAATTATGAAAGTATTAACTTTAAACGTGCATATTATAATTCAAAAAGTTACCTTAAACTATGGATTATTCCGAACGTTTTTAAATGTAATTTGCCATATAATGCAACTTAACATGATTATCTTGTACTTGATGGTTTAACTTTTCCATTTGGGGTATATATTAAGGATAGATTCAGATTTGGCTGCCTATCAAGTGGTTATTTTCCTTCTCTAAAAAAATCAAGTTGTTGTTTTAAACGTATATATGATCTTTTTCTTTTAAGTTTTTTCCATTTGGGGTATATTAAGGATAGATTCAGATTTGTCTGCCTATCAAGTGGTAATTTTCCTTCTCTAAAAAAATCAAGTGGTTGTTTTAAAATTATACTGTATATGATCTTTTTCTTTTATGTATATGTAACATGTGAAGCATGAGAGTTTGTTGTAAAGCATGAGAGTGTGTGCCTCTTTTTCAGACTTCAGGTGATCTATTTACTGTTATATGTCGGAAATATAAGAATAGTTTTTAATAGAGAAATGATACATGGACCTAAAAATAGACCTAATTGTGGACCTAAAAACATGTGGCATGATCCTGATGGCTGCAGACAGGGACCCACTTATTTAACAACCCATCAGGATCATGCCACATGTGTTTAGGTCCACTTTTAGGTCTATTATTAGGCCTATGTATCATTTCTCTTTTTAATATAATCATTTAATAGCTTATCTCTATGACCAACAATTTAATACGGAGTAGGAAATGCAGTCAATATGATATAAACTGCAGTTGTTTAAAACATTTTTACACGTGTATTGGACTATACTGGTTTCCTAGGGTCTTAATGCATATTCCGTGTATTACTACTTACTAGTGTGCCTGTGGTAACTGGTTGGTGTTGTTCCCTTTTGAAGTGTTTGCTAAGATAAAACTAAGGTATATTCAAACACTTTTGTAACAATTACAAAAACCGGTTTGATAGTATTTGTTTAAAAGGTTTGTGTTATAATACACACAAATAGATAGAAATTCAAAAGGTTTGTGTAAAAAAAAAAAAAAAAAAAAAAAAAAGTTGGCTACATAAAACAACAAAAAGTGTCAACTTGGATGCATTTTCAAGTCATTAGCCCTAGTTTAAAACGTAAATCACAAACAACTTTCGATGATAGTATTTGTTTAAATTTTTCTTTGTATGAATCAGACAATTACAAAAACCGGTTTGAAATACTCTAACTTTAGATGAAGGACAAATATGTTGATTTTCTCACTGAGTTTTTGAACGGTGATTCATTAAAAGCTTCTAGCAGTAAGCAAGAATAACAAAGCTACAAAGAGTTTATACAAGCAATTTAAGAGGTTTTTAACCAATTAAACCAATTTGTTTCAAAACCCTATTTCAATTTTAAAATAATAAAGTGTGAAAGAACTTTGATCTCCTCTTCAAATGTATCTTTTTTT
>LBNU01004543.1:10468-21672 GCA_014162995.1 Artemisia annua | reverse complement strand
TGGTCAACATGGTCATTGTGTGACATATTATTTGTCATTATGTTATTATGGTGACTATGTTTCGAGCTGATTTGCGGTCACACGTACAATAAACGTGAATAAATGATGAAAAGCATTTCTTTACCCCCTCTTCACTCTCATAACAAATGCGGCCAATATTTTCGAAATGGTCACCAATCGGTAAGTGTGGCTGGTTTATTACGCTGGCTATTTTAGTCACGCAAATGTCAGGTGGACGTCAAAAGCCATGTGTGACGACAAGGTCTTTTGGCTTGTTCACTGTTTGGGAAAATGTCATGATCAATAGAGTGGACTGGTCCGGTCGACAGAGTGGCCTTCGTTAACCTTTTAAAGGTTCGTCTACTTCGAGGGAGCTCCCCTCTATTAGTGAGTGGTCCGGTTACACAAATCGAGAGTTATACGACGGCCTGCAGGGACTTAATGTGTCGGTTCTGGTTGTGTTTCCTGAGGTATTTTAACCTGGCTTATGCTCGGCTGATGGCGGATCTCTCCCTACTTGCCCAGTTTTTCTTGAAAATCCTTTGGGGTATTACATTTACATATTTCCTCTAAATCCTTCTATTATTAAGTACAACTGGTACCATTTCGATGTATTTCGATTCTTCTGAACAAGAGAGGGAAATTTTTAATAGTTAAAGGGTGTGAAATGAAAAAACTATGAAATATTTTTGGAAGGTAAATCAAAATTATTTTACAAATTAGGTCAACATTCAATTTATATATTATTTTCATCTTTTCCACTTTGGCATGACCCGTCATCCCTTTTTGCCATGTCACATATGACATCATCAACTAGGGATGGCAATGGGGCGGCCATCCACATCCCGAAACCCAATTACCAAAGTTCTCCCCAAACCCGCCCCGATCCCCATCGGGATCTAATCAGGACGCCCCGTTGGGGTGTGATGGTCCCGCAAACCTGCCCCGTATTAATCGGGGATCTTATCAGGGTGTCCTCTTTGGGTTCAATTCTCGACCAAAGCTGTATCATTTTACATTAATTGCTATTTTTAGACCGTTAGCAATAACAAACCTATTAATAATCAATTACAAACAAGCCTTACTAAGTTTTCAAGGATAGTATTATACATAAATAATGATAAATTATACCGCCAAAAATTAAAACTTAAAAATATGACAATAAACAAGTTTCTATAATCATAATTTTTCATTCTTACAAATATAAAAAAATGTCAATAATCAGGAGGGGCGGGGCGAGGATTCCCCGCTCCCCGCCCCAAACCCGATTAAAATCCCTGTTTAATCCCCAAGCCCGCCCCGTAACCCGATTAACATGCCCCGCCCTGCCCCAATTAATTTGGGTTTCGGGTTTATGAACTTTTTCTATTATATTAGTGTATATTTTATTAAGTTATATTAGTTCGGTATAAACTCATTAAATTTGTTATTTATTTTAGTTTGAATATACATAGTTAACCTTAAAGTGGAATTAATTGAGTAGCTGTTATATGTAAAATCTCTTCTATTTATTTGCATATTACAACTAATTTTTAAGAGAAATAATATAAGTTGTTCTGGAACGTGGATACTTATAAATAAAATTGCAATGCGATTGTTAAACAAAGTCTTTTGTGGGGAAAAAAAAGGACTTGTGAAGTAAAAATAAAAATAAAAATGTAAATGAAACTTTAAAAATTACATATTTCTTCAAAACATAAGTTTTTAACGTATGATGTATAATGTTATTAAAACATGCTTTAGAAAAATATGTAAATATTAAAGTTCCTTTGGCATATATGTCAATCAGTAAATGCCCCAAAACAAAATAGGTAGTAACTTTATAAAGAAGATAAAAAAACGTATCAATTAACAACTTGCATAAATGGCAAGGTGTCCCTCTTCTGCACCAAAAATGTAAAATAATAAATGACATATAGAAATCTATCAATCAATCAAAAGTCAAGAGTGTATTTTGCTATGTCCAGAGTGTATTTAGCTTGGGAATTTTCCACAAACACCCCATCCGTACCACATCTCCACCCTAAATGCCCCAAAATATATATTTTCTCCAAATACCCCAAGGGGAGATGGTCGCCCTTAAAACTTGGGCGGATGCTATAACTTCGTGACATGTGTCCCTATACATGGACCCACCATGTACTTTCCTGGTACAGCTCACAGTGTGTACTTCTTGGGCGACTGGGACCCACAATTCTTGGGCGACTTCTCTATTTTGTCTTTTTGTAAAAAAAACTATTAATTACATTTTTGGTCCTTGTTATTTGATTCGTATTTCATTTTTTGTCACATTTTTTTTCCTTCTTTTACAAATAGAAACACATCTTATTTTCATAAAATACAAATAGAAACACATATTTATTCTTCAGATCTGCCACACCACATTTTCTAATTTATCTCCCCCATTTGGTCACCAACCACCTTCACCATACTTTCCGGCCACTAACATCACACTATTTCTTTCCCTTTTATCATTCTCCAACCACACTCTTTCTTTTCCTTTTATTAGCAAGAAATCTTTTCTATCACACCATAAATACTTAGATCTAGAATATAAAAACATAGATCTATTAAAAAAAAAAAGAAAAAAAGAAAAAAAATATGCAAAAACCCATTCGTGTTATAGAGGATCCGGCGGCAGGGTGGTAGTTGCTGTCGGACGTGGTGGGTCTCGGTGGAGGTGGTGGTGGGTCTCGGTGGAGGTGGGGGTGGGTCTTGGTATGTGCTAAATTACACATACCTTTTACCTAATAAAACGGACTTAAACGACCAAAAACCGACTATAAATGCCAATATATGTTGTTTTTGTATTTTTACATGTGCAGGTGTGGATATGTAAGAAATGGACAAAACCGAGCCAAAAACGACAAACACGAGCACGGGATTTGGAAAGAGCACGAAATGACGGGATCAAAGAAAATTTATTTAGAGCATCGAGGCAAAAGATTGTTGAAAGATTATGGAAGCCCAATTAAAGCCCGAGATCATTATTGTCTTGAATGTTACAAGTTTATTACTAGCCCAAAGAAATATATGAAGCAAGCGGCCCAATGATGAAACAAACTCAAAGCCCAACGTAGCCCAAATAGACAAAATGAAGACCAGCTTGTGGATTTATTTGTGCGAATGAAACAAAAGAAAATATCTATCTCAGTTTTGCACGTGAGCTTCAAAGTCCCAAAATAAATATTAAGATGGCACGTGGGACACCAACAAAAAAAAAAAATGAATTGAGAATGAGTAACAAATGAGATCCCACGTAATTCTCAGCATGCGACAATATCATTTGTGGCCAGCGCAAAAATAAAGAAAGGAGAAAAAAATCAGATTTGCAAATGAATTGAAGAAAAAAAGATAGCAAAGGTCACCTGGTCCTGCTACAAAGGGATATTAATTATTTTCCCATGTGTTGCTACAAGAAAGAAATAATTAAGGATTTAATATATTGTGGCATGCATTCTATCTTGTGGCAAAGCGACAAACCAAATGAAATGCATATTGAGCCCACGTGAAGCCATGCACTACAAAAGAAAAAAAAAATAATAAAGAGGAGGGAAATTGGTTATATATTTTGGCTAGCAACTGTCATTCACTCTCCGAAGTTAATTGCATATGGCGCGTCCCATTCTTTTTTCCCAATCGCACCTCCTTCTTCCTATCCAAGATCGACACGTGGCCTTTGATAGCTGTAATATTGGAAGGATCGAGAAGATGCATGAATCACCCAATCATTGTTATAAATTGATGGCACCAGATCAAACGAAAGGGCTCTCCTCACATTTTTTTTACACACATAGTTCTTTCAATTTCATAGGAGNGTTGATGAAGACAAATAAAATTTGTAAATGTGTATATTACTACTTGATTATAAAAAGTGAAAGAATGTGTGTAACAAAAATAAAGAATAATCAAACCACAAGGACCAAAAATGTACTTAACTCTATTATTAATTTTTTGACAAAAAGACAAAAATGTCAAGTCGCCTAAAAAATGTGGGTTCTAATCGCCCAAGAAAGTACCTATTATAACTGACACCATGTACATGGTGGGTCCATGTATAGGGACACATGTCACAAAGTTGATGAAGACAAATAAAATTTGTAAATGTGTATATTACTACTTGATTATAAAAAGTGAAAGAATGTGTGTAACAAAAATAAAGAATAATCAAACCACAAGGACCAAAAATGTACTTAACTCTATTATTAATTTTTTGACAAAAAGACAAAAATGTCAAGTCGCCCAAAAAATGTGGGTCCTAATCGCCCAAGAAAGTACCTATTATAACTGACACCATGTACATGGTGGGTCCATGTATAGGGACACATGTCACAAAGTTATAGCATCCGCCCAAGTTTTAGGGGCGACCATCTCCCCTTGGGGTATTTGGAGAAAAAAAATTTTTGGGGCATTTAGGGTGGACAAGTGGTACGGATGGGGTGTTTGTGGAAAATTCCCATTTAGCTTTGGCTGAATGAGTCCTGTTAACTGGTTTTTTAATGAACGGAAAAAACAAGCTTCCATTGTGTTTTAATAGAGTTAATTTTGTGGTTGGGAAGATGGCCCAAATCACAAGGGTTTATTTTGGAACAGCCAGAATTGTTTTATTTGCGATTCCTATAAATATATAAAATTTCATTTTAGCCCCTTTCACAAATCTAACCTCAATCGTAAATATTTAGTTTAAGGGTGCGTTTGGTATGCTGGCATGAATGACAATGGGTATGAGTTTGATAGTAGTGGTGGGTTTTTCACATATGAAATATCTATACCTAGCTCTCTTGATTTATATGGAGTATGGATTATATCTATCATTCATTACCACACTGGTGGGCCTCCTCATCTTAAATAAACACCTTTAATCACTTTCATAGTTATAGTCTCATTCTCACAGTGAGATATCAAACGCACCTAAAATTGTACATACTATTTAGAGGAATTTTTAATATTAGACATTTTTTTTTTTTTTTTTTTTTAAACTTATTCCACCGTAGACTCTGCGACTCTATTACTTTTGGGTAAAGTGTCACAAAAGTGTTGGAGTCGCACGGTCGCACAACCGCCAAATGTCAAAAAAGTTGTGCGACTCTGCAACTTTTGTGATACTTGTTAAAAAAGTGGTGGAGTGGCACAATTTAGTGGTCGCAGAAGTTTAAAATTTGGACTCTATATAGTGGAAATCGAAATTTTTTGGCATGGTATTGGATTGATTCTACTATTTAGTTTTGAAAAGCATTATGTTCTTCTAAAATATTATTTTAGATTTTTTTTTTTTATATAAATTTGATAATAAATATTTTTTATGTATTTAACGACCCTTTACTTATTGAAATTAATACTTTCTATCTTTTTTAAATGTTCTGATGATGGAAAAAATTATTCTATAAAAAATGAAGATACACTCAAATTTCTTTTGTTAAAAATGCACACAAGTTGGTATCGTTAAACGTTACCAAAAATACAAAGTAGAATCAAATTAACTATAGCCTTTTCTTAGAAACACTTTATCTTTTTGGTGATGTAGGGCATACTTTGAAATTTTTGTACAAGGCCACCAAAAAATTATCCAGGTGCTTATTACTGTAAAACATTGATCGATAATTGGTGTGAGGATACGTTGCCTAGCTTAGCTAGGTTCTATGCCACCACAACATAGTGTGTTGTTTGTTTATAGATGGGGGCATTTTTCACTCGGCTCGCACACGGCATCCAAAAGCTCAGGACCGGCCTAAATCTCTTGACTCTTACAATTTAATGGAGTTATAAACTTTATGTAGTACATATTATTTTCTTATGGTTTGTAAATGATGAAAGGAAGATTAACAGTTTATAGTTGCAGTGGTAGTGGTAGAACTAGAAGCAAGAAAATAAAGTTGTGTGATAGTTATTTATTTAAACTCGTGTAAGGGTAACATATATACAAAGATAAGTAGGGATTTACCAAAAACCAGAAATTTAGTTGATAATTTTATTACACGCTATAACTTGAATAATCGTGGGATTGACATGGAGTCGATTCGTTGCCCGGTATGTGATGAAGATATCGAAACAAATCAACATCTTTTTGTGGATTGTAAGATCGCAACTTGCCTTTGGAAGATGGCAAGTTGATGCCTAGTATTACCTTGCACGTTTTTGGAAGCTTCCTTGCTGATGCCTAGTCTTTTGTGTGGGTCTCTTGTATTGAATCTCAAAGACATGACTGCAGTTTAAAGTTTAGAGAAACTTTGAGGTTCCAACATAAACCACTGATTGTAAACAAATTCGGACAAGGTTAATAAAGTTAATAAGCTTTGACAGCTCAAAAACAAGGTCCTAAATTCTTGTTTTTGACAGCAAACACCAGGTTCAAACACCCTATTTATGAGAGCAAAAGATTTGACCAAATGCCCATTTATGACAGCAAACAGAACAACCAAAACACCCATTTAGGCATTTACAACTGATTACATTTTCTTTAAATTGAGAATACAGATTTGTTTTAGTGTCGTATAATTTTAAACCCCATACAGAGATTAAATAATAATTAGATTCAACAATTTTATTCAATAATCAAGACATTATTACCTAACAATACAAAAAAACACAACTTACTTCAGAATCAAACCTAACAACAGCATTAATGAGATATATTAAACAGGTTAACTGAACAACAACATCAATTGTAGCAATTTGGTACCTCCAAATTAGCTTAGTCTGTTGTTGGCTTGGTTGCGTGACGAAGGTGGCCTGTGACGGCAATGGGGTGCGACAGTGGCTAAGTGGAGGTGGTAAGCGGCGGTGAGGGTTAGAGGGTCAGGGTTTGTGGAAGTGAAGGGGGAAAAAGTTTAGGATTTTGTTAAAGTAATGAAAATGAAAAGTTAGGAGGGAAATAACGCGCCTAAAAAGATCCAAGTGTTTTTGTTTCATTTTAAAGATCCGCCTAAGTTCTATAATATTTTGGTTGAGTAGTTAGTGAAATAGAGCCCGGTTTTATTGAATAAAACATGGCTCTAATGATTTTTAGTCCGGTTTTGTTAAAGAGAACATGGCTCTATACGAGGAATAGTGCCCGGTTTTTAAGCAAAAAACACGGCTCTAACGTTATCTAACATAGAGCCCGGTTTTGTAAGAAAAAATACGGCTCTATACCCTTTTTCACAATCCGGAATCCCTTTAGAACCCGTGTTTCACTAAAACGGGGCTCTATTAGGGGGGCTCTATGTTCATTTTAGTAGTAGTGTGGTATCGAGTTGGTGGGGATTTAATGACTTCCTAAAGACTATAACTGAGATTTGTTTACATGGGGGAGACGGTTGGCCTTAGTAATTTAGCTAAGGTGTGTTTCGACGTCACCGTTCAAACAACTTGGGTGATATGGAGATTTAGAAATCGAACTCGTGTTTATCTAAAACTGCCAAGAAATGACACTCTTAGAGAAAAACATAAATGTGTTTTCTCATTCGTTGATTCTAATATAAATAGAATTTGTAAATGAAATCCCATGTAGATAGATTGGATATGCGATCCCAGATCAGCTTGTATGATTTTCTTGTAACTATGTAATTATGTTTTATCTTTTTCTAGCTTCTTTGAATGATAATGCCGTTAAAAGAAAAACTTCATAAATATTGGTTGTCTCTACATGCAACTATGCAAGAAAGTAAATCCAGTCCTTTCTTCGAAACAACAGTTGTATTAAAACTATTTTGCACGATGGTAGCAGAAAAACAAAGAGTTATATAGTGGTGGAAAGAGCGTTAAGTTACAACTATCCAGATGATGTGCATACTAGGGTTTGAAGCTTATTAATTAATTCATTTCCAATATAGATGATAACGATATATATAAGATTTTAAGTTCTAGAATCTGTTAAAGTTAAACCTAGATCTATGATACACTACCTTTTTGGTTTCAATAATTGGTATTATATATATTAATCGTCATGTTTAGTACCACATAAACTTTCAATTCGCACTATGGCGTCGCAGCTAATTACAAGGATTATTAAATCATTCAATCCATTTTAAGAAACTAGTGAAGATCTAGATGAAAGAAAAATGTTTTGATGTCCTGGAATACGCACTCATTCTTTTGTCTATTTTGAGTGTAGATCTATTCGACGTGATCCCACAAATGTGCCCTAGTGTTGTTGCCAAACATTTTTGTTGATTAGGCGTTTAGTTAACTTGATCCGCTAGATTAATATCATCATTTAGGTTTAGGATGTGTGAGTTTTGGAGGTTCCACGGTGAGAACTATTATGCCACAAATCTCTCCTATACCCACCAATTAATGCATACACTTGAAGCCTATATAAGAAACTATCATGCCACACAACTATCCTGCACACCCATACTATTCACTATACAGTATTTCTGTAACAGAAATGACAAAGTTGAACACAATTTCTGGAGGTGTAGAGGAGTCGGAATATGGAAAGATACCTTTCTCCGATGTGATGGTTACAAGGAAAAGAAACCACTTCCTAGGACGTAAATGGAGGACTGTCGACATCAAAATGGGTGTAGGGATCTTGGGTATTCATGTGCTTGCATTATTTGCACCATTTACCTTTACTTGGGGAGCTTTCTGGGCTGCAGTTTGGAGCTACATATTATGTGGAGTGTGTGGAGTAAATCTATCTTATCATCGTAACCTATCACACCGAAGTTTCAAGCTTCCAAGGTGGCTTGAGTACACCTTTGCTTATCTAGGTGTCTTAAGTTTCCAGGTTCGTTTTTCTCAACCTCATTTCTTTCTTTCATATATACTTATGTTATTCAAATTTCAACCAAATGTAATACACATATAGAGGGATCCGATATATTGGGTGAGCATTCATAGATATCACCATCAGTACGTCGATACTGAGAAAGATACACATTCTCCAATTTTCGGATTTTGGTTTAGTCATATGGGATGGCTCTTTGATAGTGGCTACATTCTTGAGAAGGTACTCAAAAGTTCATTTTTTTTTCAATGTTTCTTTCGCGAATAACTAATCTTGAAATATATCTATCATGCATGTTTTGTAGTATCAAGAACGAAAAAACGCACAGGACTTAAAGAATCAAGTATTTTATAGGTTTGTTAAAACAACCTATAATTTGCATATAATTGGATTTTCACTCCTTGTTTATGCTATTGGTGGATTTAACTACCTTGTTTGGATTGTGGTAAGCCTCTATGCAAGTAATTCATACAACGTATTTACGTTTAGCTCATGTAATAATGAATCGATTAAACTACGAGTTCATGATTATATATGCAGGGGGTTAGAACCACATGTTTCTATCATGTGACATTTCTTCTGAACTCGGCATGTCACATATGGGGAAATAAAGCTTGGAACACTGATGATCTCTCCAAGAATAATTGGTAAGTTGTAGAAATATATCGCGGCTACAGCTTATATAACATGCATGTACGTAGTACATAATCATTTAGTATTAATTATTATTTTTTTTTTGAGCAAACATTTAGTATTAATTAATTATATACAAAATCATGATACATACAGGTTGGTAGCAATACTTGGCTTTGGAGAAGGATGGCATAATAATCACCATGCATTCGAGTATTCAGCTCGACATGGGTTAGAATGGTGGCAAATCGACATTTGTTGGTATTTCATAAGGCTTCTTGAAGCAGTAGGATTAGCCACCAATGTTAAGCTGCCGTCGGAGGCTCATAAGCATAAGAAATCGTTTGCATCTGATCATAACAAGTTGAAGTGATACTATTCATTCCTTTTTCTTACACACGCATGAATGTCTATCATATGTAAGGGCATCTTCTTGCTAAGTGCTCAATGTGTGATTCAATTCACGTTTAAATAAATTTGTAGTACAGCCATATAAAATTTGTTAACAATGAATCTCGTTTGGCATCTCTTGAACTACTTTATTTTATTTTATTTTATTTATTTAGCTTAATATATTATTGTTAAAAAAATGTTATCTAGGTTTAAGAACAATCCCATGTTTTCGAAGAAAAATCCAGTTAGAGGCATATCGAATTCTTAATATGGAACTCTGGCGACTTTTTTCTGCAAACCCTTTTTCTAAAAAAGTGTAAAAAAAAAAAAAAATTACTATGAAATAATTAACAAAAGCTGATTGAGCATAAAAAAATTGATAAATTGATGAATAAAAATGATGACAAAAAATTAAAGCAATTTTATTCATCACAAATGTTTTTTACAACTTTTTTTATATGATTACTAATCATTCTTTTTCTCATCTATTCTGTAGAAAAGTTTCATATATTTTTAACAAACTGTTTTTTTGTGTGTTAGTCAAATACACATGTCATCCATTCGTTACCATTTACAAATTAGAGATTTTTTACATGATCAGCGTCCATTGAACCGATATCAGAAGTATATATAACTTATATGAGTTAATTAATAAAAAAATCTTTTATCTTTTGTTCAAAATAATGTTTTATTTTTATCTGAACTACATAACGCATGCTTATTTAAACTATTTCGTACAAAGTGATGAGATCCGCAACAATCACTTATTATCTAAAGAACAAACCACAAATTATGGCTTTCATTTAGCTTTAACATATCTTGCAAATAATAAATCTTCAAGCTAAAAAAAATACACTATCACGACAAAAATTAAATTGTCTTTCTATAGATTTGCACTTCTACCCGAAGTGAAAGAATTGTCAAGTTTTTGTTACGCAAACTATAAGTATCTATCTATGTCACTTGTGTTGTCAGTAAAATGACAATCGTTTATCTCATCCACTTTTAAAAACTCTGGTTATAAGTTATTGGTGAAATATGTTTACGAGTAAACTTAAATGTCTATCCCTATGATTATATAGCCAAATCACAATTTCAATACCTCAACCTTTTCCTAATGTTTTGAAACCCGGTTCGACCCGGCCGGGTTAACCGATTGAACTGGTTCCGGCCATAAAAACGGGTCATATTAAATGGGATTTTTAATTCTTGAAACCCGGATAGACCACCGGGTTTAGAGTGACTCGGGTCAACCCGGTTCTCGAAACCCTGCCGGGTTTGATTTTTTTCATGTTTAAAAAAATAAAATAAATAAAACTAGTTAATTATATATATTTGCGCCGTAATTTTATTCTTAAATGCTATCTTTGTTGTTAAATGTTTTTCTAGACTCAATATATGGATTTGTCATGATTTATATATATATATATATATATATATATATATATATATATATATATATATA
>LBNU01004542.1:0-11147 GCA_014162995.1 Artemisia annua | reverse complement strand
TATTATTATAATAAATATTTATTATTTTTATAATAATTATTATTATTATATAGTTATTATTATAATTTAATATTATTTTATTATTCTTATTATATAAATAATATTATAATAAAAATATTATTTATTATTATATAAGTATTATTATTTTAATATTTATATAATAATAATAATAATAATAATAATAATAATAATAATAATAATAATAATAATAATAGTAATAATAATTCTGAATTACAAAGTAATTCAAAACTTTCCATCCAACATCCTATGTAATCTGAATTCCCTCCTTTGATGTAATTGTAATGGCTGAATTACAATTACAACGTAAACCAAACAGCTTACGTAATGTAATCTGAATTACATTTCCCTCCATTCTGCGAAACAAACAGCCTACGTAATGTAATCAAATTACAATTACATCCAATTACGTCAGATTACGGCGAACCAAACGCCCCCTAAGAAAACCTCATCTACCTTCCCTTTCCAAGCACCCTTAACCGCTACAACTCTCTCGTCCCCTATCGTCTCTTTGCAAGTAAAAACTGTCGTATCCCAAATCAATATTATACCCCCTGAATTCCCGACCGCAGGCAGTTCAGAATATCCGTAGCCTTTACCCCCCCCCCCCATAAATCCTCAATCCAAAGATCATCAACCACCCCGCTTTTTGATTCTTGAAGCCCAATCACATCTGGTTGTTCTTCTCTAATAATTGATCTAATCCACCCTTTTTTTCCACTATCCCCCATGCCCCTCACATTTATAGAAATCATCTTCATATGGAAAAAACTAAAAACGAAAAATCGAAAACAATACCATACTATTGAGGATGTTGAACCTTGTTCCCTTCCCCACCGCATCCTCCCTGAATCTGTGCCCCCACCTTCTCCTTTTCTTCAGCTAATTTCCATGATACCCCAACCATTTCTCCTATCTCCTTCACCTGTTCCATGGTCACGTTACATTTGCTACTAACCACTTCACCTTCATTCCCACAACCAAACTGGAACACCCCGTTGCATTCACTCCCTTTGTCATAGAATTCCTTATACACATCTGAAACCCCTATTATGTTTTCACCTAAGCCATCACCTCCCGTTTTCCTCGCCACATCCATAGTTTTTGCAATGTTCCTCCTGCCAATCTTTTTTTTTACCACCGACTCTTCAGCATTATTTTTCCCTTGGTTAAAATGCATCACAGCCTCATTACCTTCAAAATTCATCACTCCATCAGCCTTCCTCTTTTTCTTCGATCTAGCGCCTCCACTTCCCACCGAGCTAATAGGAGACACCTCCCTTTTTTCTCTTCTAAAATTCTCGCTTACCTGCTCTGTATTCTTACTGTCCATCATTTTTTCTACTTTTACTACGTTTAAATTAGGCTTGTAGTTGTTTCCTGATATAAATATATTTCCTTCCATCAGCCCAATACCTTTGTCACCATTTGGGCCCAACTCCTCGTTAATTACAGTCTTCAATCCCTCACCAGGCCCAACATCCGAATAAAGCCCACTATTCTTTCCCACACCCTTATTCAATTCCCCATGTGACAAATCAACGTTTAAATCTTCTTTCTCGTTATACACGTTAACTTTGTTAGTAAAGCATGCAAAGTCTTTTTCATTACTTTCCCCATGAGCTCTTTTTTCTGCGACAGCCGACTTCTCCTTGGAACTTCCATTAACCTCCTCGAAAGTATCACATATCCTTGTCTCACCCGTGAATCTAGATTTCTCATCTTCTCCTATATTCCGACTACCGGAATCCTTGACCGTTCCATCATACCCACCGTCCTCGTCACCTTGTTTTGCCATCCCTTCCTCGTCACTGTGTTCCTCTTCCTCGTTGCTAGACACGCCGTCCCCCTCACCTTCTTCATCGTCCATTTCCATATTGTTACCACCCTCTTTTTGGTTCTCGCCATCCCCCTCTAGGTCCTCTCCACGTGACATAACATCTTGAAATGCCAATGTTGTAATGTCTCTAATCTCTTCCACCACACTTACTTCATGAGGTTTTCCATTCACGACCACCTTTAAGACTTCGCGAATCAATGTTTTGTTAGTTGTGTGGATTTGCACCCTACCATAAATCAAGTTTTGGTTACCCTCTAGTCTTACATTATGTAACCCAAGGATACATCCATGTAGAGGTGGCAAAACGGGCGGGCCGGGCGGGCACGGGCTACGGGCTAAACAGGCTACGGGCTAAACGGGCACGGGCTAAACGGGCGCGGGCCAAACGGGCGCATGTTATATGAATCGCTTTAAAAAAGACCTAAAACAACAACAAAAATTCCTCAAACGTAACACCTTATTTATATTTAAGTAGCTAAATATATTAAAAACAATTTAATGTTCTCCAATTGAGAGAAAAACATGTGTCCATTATACCCATTTAACTTCTAAATGGGCAATATATGACCATTTCAAAANAAAAAAAAAAAAAAAAAAAAAAAAAAAAAAAAAAGACCAAATGCACCCAAATCTTTTAAAAATTTGCCCATTTAGCCCATTTTTTTGAGTTTGGACACAAATTGACACCTCTACATCCATGCATCGCTGCAATTTTTTTGAACATATTCTCCCCTCAGCACGATACCGGCAGCCCCAAGATATTTAACCACGTAATTCTACCCGCCGAGTGATGAAAGTTTTCGCCACTCCTAAGTTTGTGCATCCATCTTCGTAGCCCATGTTCGTTGTCTTTTAATACATTACGCGCCGTGTTTTTACTCTCCATCACTACCATGGCCTCTAAACCCCCCAACAGTTTAACTTCGGTCTTGCCAAGGCCCAACTCTTCACACAAAGTCGGTAACTTCGATAAGAAACACATAGCTTTAACCTCCCCCACCACGCTTCTCTCTAAAACCTCACCATTTATGTCGTTACCATCGGCTACAATGGTCCTTCCCATGCCTTGTTTTACAGTACCAAAGTTGGGTGTTTCACTCATCATTGGCTGTCCACCTACCCCGACACCTCTCTTATCCTTATTGGTTTCCTGGCCATCTTTTTTCTTCCCATTTAGAACATCAGCAAAGCTCCTCTCATACTTTTTCTCCATTGTTGTAAACTTGCTATATCTTCCACTGTTGTCACCACTGAAATGATGTCTTTCTCTTCCATCACTACCAGCCCTCCCTACATTGTTACCAATCCCTTTTCTGTCAAACGCCACATAAACTCTCATACACTCACCCCCGATTTTTATCCTTTGTAACTGTCTCAATAAGCTCTCCGCGTCATTAACGAACTTGAAACGTACAAAACCGTATCTCAATCCATTCCTAAGCCTCCTTTGCGCCATAACATATCGAACACCGTACCGTACTTCTTAAAGATCATCCATAGTTTTCCCATCCCCCACTCGTCCGGGAAATTGAAAAACATGAACGAAATTGCCGAGTTACGTTTCCCACCGATGTAGTTAGTCCCAAAATGCTTGCCATTGTATTCACCTCTATTCCCGTCGTGCCTATTTTTCTCTCTCACATAGTTCATTTTCTAATCTTTTTAAAATTATCTGCTTATAGCTGCAGCTACTACCAACTGGCACAACAAATTTTGTTCGACACATACAACGCGAAGAAACAACTTTAATCTAAAACATAAAACGCAGTAGCTAGACGTATATTTCATGTTAATGGGATTTAACTACTATTAATGAAGATAAACTTAATTCAGTGGGTTAATTCTTTTTAACAACTTTATGTCGGTGTTCATCAAATATATGCATATTTGTGTATAGTAGGAGCTGTGGGTAACGCTAACCCCGAAAGAAGTTGGAGGGTATACTCTAGGCTTATTTTTTATTTTTTTTCAACTTGATGAACGTAGAATAAAAGTCTGCAGCGAAGTGAAGCTCTTTATATACATCATTTTTCCAAATTATACTATAGTACTGTTAACGATTAACTATACCTAATTAACTAAACTAAGTATCAATAATTGTTCTTAAAGTTGGTCGAGCAACGTTAGATGTAGAGTGAGTGGTTATTATCACTAATCATCAGTCAGCAAATCTCATACCTTATTAACAGCCCAAAGGCTGTAATGATCATTTTTCAGAAGTACAATAGGATCATTTCCCTTTTGATATTTGTTTTACTTTTTCTCTTTGTTTTTTTATATATGGTGATAGTAATGTGCAGCCAACCAGGCACCACACAACCAAGATTTCCTTAAGTGCATTAATGTTTTAACATATACTTATCATAAGGAAGTACTTTCAAAGATTCTCAACATATAAATAGATCGAACGCTTCGTTTAATTAGCAAGTTTGCTTCAATGATAATGTGGGTTAGTGGGTATGTTCCAGAGTTACTCGCTACAATCAAATCATTTAAAGCGAAAATATGACACGTGAACGACCATCACTAAAGCTAAAAGATAGAAAATAAAAAAGGTGAGTTGGGACTTGAGTTACAGGTTAAAATTTACCAAAGAAAGTACTTGCATTTTCTAGCGTTAATTTTGCAACTTGACAAGTGAGTGAGTAACAACCAGTATGTTCGTCATGAACCTCGTTAGATAAGAGTGGTACCTGTGACTAGGCAAACATACGAAAGTCTGAAAAGATATAAACAAAGAGAATAAAATTTAAGGCTCGTATAACAGATTTATGAGCAGTAATTTGGTTCAAGAAATTATGTATCTATAATCAAGATATATGGTATCAAGTACATTCGATTAAAAGAAAATGTATAGCACAATATTTATATTTTATCACGATGCATGCCAATATGACACTGCATCTTGGCTTTGAATGTAGGTTGAGTCGATACATGACTTGCATGTTTCTTTTCTTCTTTTCACGAAAGGTTCTTTAATATTTAGGCTGTTTTAATGTGGTTCTTGAACTCATTAACTCGGTATTCATTTATTTCTAGCTACTTGTAAGTTATTTTTAGATATACGACAATGCCGCTTTTGAGTGTCAAAAGTCCAATTACATGCATGTATATATCCCTTTTTATACCCTGACTAAAAAGCTTTTTTACTTCAAATTTGCTAGGCTTCTCTTATTTCCAAACCAATGTCTAAATTGGTCATTTACGAATTAGATCTTGACCTTATTGTGTATCGCACAATACTCAAGAGTGAGAGCGACGAGTGAAAATACTCAAACCTATGTGTATCGCACGATTGTTGGGACTGTGATTTGTTGATTACTTGCTTCTCAAAAAATAAAATAAAATATATAAACTAGCGCGCCAAGTGACTTAGATAGTCACCAATTAATATACCGTATATCGACAATTGGTCCCTATTTCCAACTTGCCACAACGGCGAGTCGGCAATGTGGGCAATGTGGAATGAGGGTGTTATGATATGGGTTTATTGTACTTAAGGAGTTAAGGGTCGGTGTATTTTTGAAAAATGTTCAATTAGATCATTGTATAACTTTTTTGTTTGTTAAGGTCATTATACTAAAGTTTTTATACTTTTGAATCATTAACTATTTTAAAATCTTTATTTAAGTCATTGTAATATGTTTGCTTGTTTAATTCAGAAACATTTTAAATATGTTATTCAAGACATCAAAATTGTTAAAATATAGTATTCAAAAGTATTTTGCATACTTTTTGCATTTACGTATTCATTTTTATGTTTGCTAGATGTTTAATGTATTTCACGAGGTGGATCACCCGCGCGTTGCCGCGGAACGTTTAGCCAAAGTAGTAGTTAGTGTGTTTAACAACCGTTAGTTATAAGGACTAAATCTGCAACGTACTTAATGACCGTTAGTTATAAGGACTAAATTTGTAACGTACTTAACGACCATTAGCACTGTAGATAAGGACTAAATTTGCAACGGCGCTGTAAGACGAAGGACCAAACGGAATTTTAAAAAAAAAAAAAAAAAAAAAAAAAAGTGCTACAGTACTTAACGACCGTTAAGTACTTAACGATCGTTAGTCACTGTAGATTCTACTGTTCATTGTGAGTGTAAACACTGTAGCATCTTGCTACAGTGTTTTGGGGGAAAGTTCCCTATAAATGTTATATAGTAGAATTTATATTATATATCTTTATTAATTAAGATGGACACATATTCAACATAATATGTGCACATATAATACCGAAATAATCCTAGTTTCTAAGCTAAATAGGTCATCAAATTTTGATATTTATAAATGTACACTTTTGATATTGTCCAAATGCGATTGCTCGCCTTTTACGTCCCCTGGTATGAAATTTAATTTAGCAAAGTCAAAAATGTCACTCATCATTCAAATAACAACACACATTATGTTCAATTTAATTCTCCGTAAAAAAATTTAATATATATTTTGTAGTTTAGAACATTACAATTTTAAATCCAACTTGGAATAATGAACACATAAATACAAGATATATAAAAAATAATTTTGATTAAAAATTTAATTATCTAAATAACATGTCTTGGCAAGTTTAATAACTTGTATGAACATAAAATTAGTACAGTGACTCAAATAAATATTTTCGAGTAATATACAGGTCTTCTTGAATAAAAGTAATAGTAAAATGATCTTAACATATAAAAAAAGTTGTATAATGACTAAAATGAACATTTTTTAAAAGTAAAGTCAACATTTTCTTAGTGAGAAAAAGTGTAATTAGTATATTTATAGTGATTTAATTTTACTTAATTAAATAGAGTTAAAGTTAGACTTAAAATAAGNCTTATTGATTATTAATAAAGGGGGTTAGAGGGTATATATTTTGCGCATGTTGTTCTTTCTTTTGTCTATTATCTTGTGATCTTGATGGTCGACCTTTCTTGTAAGTTCTTTGATTAATTCCACGCTAAGCATTTAGGTTTGTTGGAGGTTTTATCCAAAAATCAGTATCAGATCCTTGTTCGATAAGAAGTAATCATACAACGAGGGGAGAGCCAAAACAAGAGAAAAGAATAAACCGTGTTTGGTTTGTCAATTTCTGCGCATTTGTGGTAGAATTGACAAAATGGGTTCATTAACAGTTGGATTTCTACAAATTCGAATTGTAGTTTAAGACACATAGATCTAGGTTCTAACTGGAGGGATCTTGCCTCAGAACATCGAGTAGGGAGATATAGCCTGTCGAAGTGGGTTAGACAGATATTTTCATGTTGCTTTCCGGTTATTGTTTGGCTATCGTTGTGTTGATATAATATGTCTGAAGCTTAGTTCGAACAAAGGGAAACTTGAGGTAGAAGTTTTATTTTTCTCAAGGGTGTCTTGAGGTGCAAGAAAGTCAATTCCAAGGGTTTACTTGGAGATCAAGATTGTGGTTACAAAGAGTTTCGACAAATCGGTTTATAGGCTTCAAAAGGTTGATGATTTAGAGTTCCTTGGTGATTACCAATCTTAAAGGTTAAGAGGCTTCAAGGGTTTGTTGGTTTAGAGGCCTTGATAAATCGGGTTTGAAAGTTTTCGTGGGTTTCTTGAAGATCAAGTATTGGTGGTAACTTCGAAGACAAACAAGGTTTTAGCCATTTCTTAAGGATTCAAGAAACTAGTTGTTTGGAGTACAGGTTTGTAGATTTGAGGTGGAAGGATCGAAAGTTTAGGGTTTTCTAATGGTTAATAGATCAAGATTTCAAGAAGCGAGGTTTATAGCATACGACTTGCGAGACTTGTTGGTAAAGTTGGTTAAGAAACAACGTGCCAAGGTTTTTAGCAAGGTTGAAAAAGAATGGCTAGTACGAGTAATAGGTTTAACATCAAAAAAGTCAAAAAGTTGTGTTCAAGCAACTTGGTCATGGTGCTAAGACCGGAGTCGTAGTGTACATGTTCAAAAGCGTGTTTGGTTTGAGGTGGAACTGCATGGACCTCAAAAATTCGTGAAGTTGAGGCTATTTAGGATAGTAACGATGATGTTGTGGTGGCCCAAAGATAGTTGTAGGTTAAACAACTTGAAGAAAAGACAAACAGGGGCTACATGATAAATGAGTAGGGATGTCAATGGGCGAGAAAAAACCCACAACCCGCGGGTACCCGCCATAAACGGGTGGGACAACGCGTCAATTTTCACCCACCTGGTGAAAATCTGTACCCATCAATGTGTGACGGGTGGGTGACGAGTGAGGCATACCCATAGCGGGTAAACCCATGACACCCATTTAAAATACCCACGGGTATACCCATCAAAATACCCGTGGGTGTACCCATAAACCCATGTTAAAATTAATTATACTAATTAAAATATTTATGATATTGCATGTATACATTTAATAGTTACCAAGTTTCAAGAAAACACATTAACCTAAAAGTTTATTTGAACTTCAAGACTAATAAGGAGAATATGAAAGATCAAATAATCATAGTATAATCTCATACTCTTAGATCGTCCTTGTGCTAAAATACATCTTACCCACTTCTTTCTTGCTAGCACTTCGACTCACCTGTAATTTTGTTTTATTACACAGTTTCATACTTTCATTGTTGGTTTTCATATCATGGTTTTGTAATTTTGTTGCATAACACCAACCCATGGGTTTACCCATGGGCAACAAATACCCGCGGGCATGGGCATGGGTAGAAAATTGTACCTATTGGCGGGTGACGGGTGGGTGATGGGTGAGAAAAAAACTACGTAAGCGGGTGACAAGTTAGAGGTACCCGTGCCCATTACCCACGGGTGCCATCCCTATAAATGAGCAGGTACACCTTGGTATAAAGGTGGGTCAAACATTATGGAAACCGAATTAACTGATCAAGAAGGTACAGAGGGTAATGTTGCTAAAAGGAAGATGGTGAAGGAGGTCTAATAAGTAAGCTAACTTGGATATTTACTAAGCTACAATGCTTGGTTAACAAGGCAGTCTGTGGTTCGAGGTTCCAGCATTCGATGAAGATGTTGAGTAGTGGCATAGACTAAGAATCACTACTAAGATGGAAATTGTTATAACACTACTAAGATGGAAATTGTTATAATATAGTAACAATTCTTAGTGAGCTAAAGTGTGATTAGTCTATGTATATGGATTTAACTTAGTTAAATAGAGTTAGCCTCAGACTTAAACTAGGATTACTTGGTGTGTAAGGCAAGCAAGGCTATTAATAAAGGGGGTTGGAGTGTATATATCGATGTAAGCCTTTATTGGTTATTAATAAAGTGGGTTAGATGGTATATATCGTGTGCTCTTTTCTTTTTCCGATTATCTTGTGATCTTGATATATCGAATTTTCTTATGAGTTCTTTGATTAATTTCGCACTAAGCTTTCATGATTGTTGGAGGTTTTATCCGACAGAAGGTGTTTAAGATTGTTTATCTAATACGATAAATGGTGTTTTGATTCGTAAATTTGAAAGTAACACATGTATCTTGGTTTAAGATAATGAGGAACTCAATTTAGTGTACACACTTTGTTAGCATGGAAGAATGCGGGTTAAGCTTGATTTACTTCTCGAAGTTACATTCTAGGCAAATAACAATTTGGCATGCCAGAATGAAATATTCTGTAAAACGACACGAGCCAACGACTCTTGTGAGTGCCATATTATCATTACAATATAGTAAATATTACTCCCTCCGTCCCAAAATTATTGTCCACTTTGAATTTTCAAAGTCAATCAGGTTCGACTTTGACCATAAATATATATTTTTAGTTATATAATACTTTATGTAAAATTATACCATTGAAAAGTACACTTAAAACCCAATCCATTTATATATTTTGCATCAAATATTATGTAACACCCACAAAAATATTTAAGGTCAAAGTTAAAGAAGAAAGACTGAAAAAGTCAACAGTGGACAATTAATTTGGGACGGAGGGAGTAACACGTTAAGTTTTGGTAGGGGTGTTCATTTGTTCGGTTATCGGGTTGTTTGATTTATTCGGTTCGGTTAGTTTAGTTTTTGGGTAAAACCAAAACCGAACCGAACAAAATTGAAATTGGATTAAACTAAACCAAAAAACTGAAAACCGAACCAAATAACCGAAAACCAACCCGAATTTCATTTTGCTAAAACCATAACCGAACCAATAACCGAATATTTAATTCAGTTCAGTTCTGTTTTGGCAAATTCGGTTTAGTTACAAAGTCAGTTCGGTTCAATTTCGGTTTTCGGTTTTTGTGGGTGAAACCCGAATTCTGCACACCCGGTGAGAAAATATAGTAAAAATAGTTGCAGTCACCCCTTCCTGTGTTCCCTGTTGTCCCGTGTTAATCAAAGTCCAACTTTTCCAATCTCTATTCCGATTATATTCTATAAGTCACCCAAACGATGAAATTTATTAAAGTTTAAATTCGATTTCTCTCTATCCTGTTGGGTTCTATTCATGGCACCCAATTCCCTGATTACTAAGATTGTAACACAAAATTATAGCCATGTGATGGAACTATCTTGATAACACAATTCGAAGTCCTGAGTGAATGAGCCGATTTTCAGTGAGGCATCTTCAGGAAGCTAAAGGATTATATTCAAATGATCGTAAAGACGCTCATTCAGTGAGGCCCCGGAGTTTCTCAGGTTTGGCTAAGCAAATAAGTGAATATGAATGATTGTCAAAGTGAGTGTTGTGCAAGTAGCTCACTGAAGTCTCTGTACACCTCACTGTAAGCAACAAAGAGTTATTATAGACATAATGAATAAAGCATTGCCTAAGACTGGCAAGACTTAAGGGCAGAAAGGTTGTTGAAGGTTGTTAATATGTTGTTGCAGTTACCTCTCCAACGTCAACCAATTACCCCTTGAATGGCTGTAGTTCAGAAAGGGGTCTAGTCCTGACCTAGGAAAGTAGTGCTTGTCTCTTACCCTATAATAGATTTGATGTAAAGAGACAAAATATTGTATAGTATTTTGTCTCACCCTAGGCAGGCTTAATTTGTTTCTTTATCGTGAAGTTTAAGATTTACATTGTATTAGTTTAGAATAAGGGAGTCATAAGGAGAGGGAAAAGTTGTCAGTTTGGGGCACAAAAGACTAAGTCATTCACAACTAAGCCTTTCCCTCCCAAAATTTAGCAACCTGTTCCTAAGATAGGCTTAGAGACCTTTGTTGCTACTTAAGGCTTAGGCTGAAGTTAGTGAGAGTTGTTAATACCGATACTTGCATTCAATTCCCCAAGTTTTATTTCCGCAAACACTTGGGGTATAATTCTTTCTTAATAAAGAGTAAACGTTGAAAAATTATTGTGCTTTATATTTACTGTTTTTCTTATTCAT